>OVBE01001731.1:0-34607 GCA_900406425.1 Iberis pinnata
TCTCTCTCTCTCTCTCTCTCTCTCTCTCTCTCAATCAATCAAAGCTAAGGAAAGGGACATGTCTAAAACTAAATTTCTCTTACCCTAATTCTCTCATCTATGTTATTCTTTGGATAAATATCGGTGAGCTCTAGGTTCGCGTTTTTGAGATAAATGCTTGATTTAGGCTTAGACTTGCATGTGTGATTAATTGTAGATGGGAGTGATTGTGGGTTCTTGGATCCCCTTTCACTGAGTGAGCTCTCCCCATGAGTTTACTCACCCCGTTCTCCTTCTATTTCTCTTTTCAGGTGAACGTAACGAGTTGTCAGAGTATCTGAGTATTGCTCGTTATGGGAATTCTAGTTTGTATTTCCAAAATTTAAGACTTTTTGTTATTTCTTATTATTTTAAATTGAATATGGTGACCGGATTGTTGGTTTGTTGATGTGCTGGTTATATAACAGTTTTATTATAAATAAAGTTGACTTTTCTTTTTAAAGTTTGTAAAGTTACGATTCTACCTTTTTTCGAGGGTCGAGTTGTTACATTTTGGTATTAGAGCCTAGGTTTGCCAAACCAGTTATGTTCGAGGAGGCAGTCATGACGAAAAAGTTTTCTGAAAAGTTTTCAAAAGTTTTAAAAGTAAAAAAAAGATTTATTAATAGAGTTTTCTAAAAATGGGATGTAGTTTTTTCTAAAAATTCAAAAACCAACACAACGGATATGGTCTTTGATAGTCGTTATGCTCTTCTGGTTTCAAAGTAAAGTCTAACCAGCTTGTTGTTTCAAAGAAATCACATAAATTAGAGGCAAGTATTGGTCACTCACGGACGAGTTCGCTCTATAGTTCAAGAGAATCCAAATAGTCGTATCAGAGAGAGTCAACTCTTCTAAAAGTGTGTGTAGTAGCGAAGGGAGGGCATATGGTGAGGGTGCACGTGCACCCGTATGATAATAGAATTGTTTGTTAAATTTTTATTCAATTCTTAGTGTGCACCCATCATTTTTTTATAAAAGATATATGTTTCTGTTCTTTTTTTTGTTTTTTGCTTATACAATAATCTAAAATCTAACAAACCCATTAATCATTAAAATAAAACAAAGAAAACTAACTTAATTATATATTATTAAACAATTCTCATATTTATTAACTAAAAATCCTAAATTAAAAATTAATTGTCTTCTTTCTTTAAAATTTCATTAGAGTAAAACTTCTTGTTTTTGATTTTATATATTTACTTATTGTAAAATGTTTATCTCATTATATTATAAGTATATTTTGTTCATATAATGGAAGAAACACAAATGCATCTAGCATATTCTTTGTATACAGGCGTATGAAGTTAATTCTACTTTTACGATTGTTAAAAAATGTTTTTTTACGATGAAACTAATGAAAATAGTTATACAAAGTCGAATTGGAAATCAAATTCTAAATGATTATTTAGTCTATTTTATTAAGAATAAAGTTTTAAGAAACAAATTTTAAGCTATGAATGAATGTAGATGAATTTGTATATAATTAATTTATTATGTATTTTTGTTTAATATTTTTATTTTATATTTGTGTCCTCATTAGAAAAATGCTCTAGATTCGCCCATGCGTGTGTGGGAGGAAGAAGAATTAATCAAGTACAACAAAGACAGACTAAGCAAGGAAAACATTGATGGATAATTAAGCTGATAGTGGTGAGAGAAGGCGTTGGGTACGTCTAGAGATTCATCTAAGGACAAGATGAAATTTTCGTGTAAGGATAAGCACCTACCGCATGATTACTGAGGATAGAAACCTAAGTAATGTCGAAATGAAACCACTATGTGGGACTAGACCACATCGGAGATCAACTTGCAACAATATAACCTTGTTATAAGTGTGCTAGTGAATAGTTCGTAAAAGAGTTTGAAGAACCTAAAGAGTCTATAGGGATATCAAACGATATCGGAACAAATTTGGACAAGGAAGTTTACTTGTGTGGGAACTTCTTTCATTTCATAAGGACGTGGGGATGAATCATTTGGAAGGGTATGCGCTCATTCAAGTTTTAGAAATACTCAAATGATGAGTGTTCAACTTAAGAATTGGAGAATAGCAATTATGACTTGGAAGTATTAGTTGTTTTATGGTCAAGTTTTGGCATCCATTTTTCTGAAGGACAAATATAGTGGTTGCCTCAACCCAAAAGACGTTTTAGAAAAACACTGCAACATAAAGGCTATCAAGAGAAAAGGAGTGGGAGTCATCATAGAAGCAACAAAGCAATGTGGGATATGAAACTATTATGTAGTAGATCATATAGGAATATATCTAAAGACGCATATGAATAAGAAAAATCTGAAGGACGAGATCCCAAAGAAAGCATCAGTTGGATATCTCCTTGTCATTGGATAAGAACAACTAATAAGGAGTACTAATGGAATAGTAGTGTCATCAGACGTCACCTAACCACATCGCTGGATTTGGTCTAATGCAAAAAGAATGCTAAGTATCTTGTGGTTTAAGGACGAAATCTCATTCTACAAAGAGTAAAAAGCTTTAGAGGCAACAACCTACCGTGTAAGGTCAATAGTTTCCTACTAAAGGATCGTAGGTGCGACCTTTGGGAATTTCCATAAGTATGCATCTAATGACATCAGACCATACATAAGCACGAGTGGTAAGTGCCAATGGACAAGAAAGTTAGACTGATTCCAAAAAAATGGAAATGTGATGCGGAGGTGACCTCTTTGGGAAGAGTGGTCGTTACGCTTCATTGAAGTTAAGCATGGGCTCTGCTAGTAGGATCTTTGGATCGTTCAATAGTTCCATTGTATTGGGAATGAATTTAGATTTTTCATCGAATTTGGACACTTCGACGCTTGGAAATAAACCAAGTGGAGGTGAACTCAGTTTCTTGAATTCGGGGACGAGTTCTTTTTAAGGGGGGGGAGTATTGTAACATCATGACCCGGATTCTCGGCCCATTTTTTGGATTGAAAAATCCCAATGTATCTTAAATAAAAACCCACTCAAGTCCATTTCAGATTCTATAAACCCTAAGCTCACCCTTTCTAAAGTTTGTAAAAGGAGACCAAAGGGAACGCCTAAAAACCCTAGCCACCTTTTCTCTCCTCCATTTCTCTCTTCTTCTCCTTATGCGCTAAAACCAGCTTCTCAACAAAGCACTAGCCGTGAAATAGTCTTATGAATTTGTCAACACTCACTCAAAAAAGAAGCTTCCATTGCTATACAGAAAAAGATTCGTTTAGTGTAAGGAAAAGTCAGAAAAGGGTGGGTAAATGACCTATGATTGTCACTACACTTTTGGGTAAGTGAATCTCCTTCTTATCTGTCTTTTAGAGAAAGAATTTCATCATTTCGAGTTGTATTGTGAGAGTTATGCTTGTTTTACCGTGAGGTGTCTGCTCAGAACGGATCTGCAACTAGTGAGAAGAGAACACATGTTTGGAATGCTAAATCTTATCTGATCGGCATGAAAATTGGTGGAGACCTAGAGGATACATAGGTATTCATTTGAAACGATGGGATCGAGTAGTTAACGGTTAGTTATAAAGGTATTCATTGGTTCTTAAGTATCATCGGTTCTGTCAAATTTCCAGATCTGCGAGTTTGTAGTTTATGAGTTGTTTGAATCACCTAAAGTACTTTGATTGGTTTGATACTTCACAGGATCATATTAGACTCGTGTATATAGCTTTCAACATAAGGGAATTCCAGTTTGGAGCTTGTTTTCATGGGAAATGCGTCATAGAACTAGGAGCTATGAAGTGTCTCTTTTTCATCTCTTGTGGGATTAGGACTAAGCTTTCGCTCTCACTCTCTCGTCAATCTCAATCTCAACCAAAGCTAAGACGAGAGACATTTCTACAACTCTATTTCTCTTACCCTACTTCTCTCATCTATGTTAGTCTTTAGATAAATCTTGGTGCTTGTATATCTGGTTGATTACTTTGTGTTTATTATGTAAGACAATGAATATCATATAGGACATATTTGTAAACTGGCTATTGACTAAGCGTGTTGTTTGTTTAGTGTGTGTTTCCTGACAACGAGCTTGAACATTTTAATGGGTAGCAACCATGACATGAGAGTAAGATGTTGTGCATCTAGATCGGAAAGGAACTAAACTCTTCTGTTGTGTGATGTTTTGGGTCATCGGTAACGTGTGGATATCGTGACGTCCGGGAATTGTAGATGCAAGGCATCTAGTTCCAGGAAGGGAATGACCTTCTGACGTTGTGATATGACTCACCTAATGGTTAGGGTTGATTGGCCTACCAGTCGGTTATGATACCCTAAACGCGAGGGGAAGCTGGTAAGGGCCTCATACTAGTGCGCTAACATACGCTTTTTGTGCATAATCTTCTGCGAGGGAAGGGGTCATTCCCCTTCGTAGAGCCTACAGGCGGCGGGTCAACCGCTTATGCTGCGTAGGGACCTTGATTGATAATCTATGAGTGAGATCTAGGTTCGCGTGTTTGAACTGAATGTTTGATTTAGGCTTATATTTGCATGTGTGATTGATGGTAGTTTGTTAGTGATTGTGGGTTCCTAGATCCGCCTTCACTGAGTAAGCTCTCTCCATGAGTTTACTCACCCCCGCTCTCCTTCTATTTCTCTTTTTAGGTGAATGTAACTAGTAGACAGAGTCTGAATATGAGTATTGCTGATTTTAGGAATTCTAGTTTGTATTTCCAGAATTTAAGACTTTTGGTTATTTCTTGTTATTTTCAATTGAATATGCTGATCGAATTTTTGGTTTGTTCATATGTTGGTTATTTAACGGTTTTATTAGAAATAAATTTGACTTTTTGTTTTAAAGTTTGTAAAGTTACGACTCTACCCTTTTTCAAGGGTCGGGTTGTGACACATGAAACCACACACCTTTTGATCAATGGCTAACAAAGAAAGAATTTCCGTGCAAAGATCAAAATTTTGATACCTTGAAAACTAAAGTTTGTAGATTTGGGGAGTTGGCTAGCAGGTGTGGCATTACTTGCCAGCGTTTTTCCTTTTCACTTTCAATAGATAAGGTAAAGAGGTTCTTGAGAAACGGCAATGAATCACAACAAAAGTAAAACACCTGACATAATATATAGAAGCATTAGATCATCAAGTGATAGCAGAGCATTAGATCGATGAAGAAGTAGCAAAACTGACCTCAAGAGAATTAGGAGACAAGTGAAGGCTCTTAATGTTGCTCATCCCCACAATCAGACCTGTAACATCGCCATAACTTTCATTAAACAATGGACCATCATTATCATAGATATCATACTCATATAATCGAAGATCTAGTCTAGCTTCGACAAGTGAATCCAAACAACAATATAATCTTGTGCAACATAGCTTGAGTAATCAAGGTACACAAGACTAGGAGTCTTTATTTTTGATATATTGTGTTTTTGATGGATTTTAACTCTTGTTTTATATTCATTTTAGGTAGGTTCACTTGCATTTAGGCATATATATAGGTTGCATTTGCATGTCATTTCACGTTTTAGGTGTTGAAGGTGAGCGAAATCAAAAGAGAGATCAATTAGATGCAATAGAGCCAAGGGGACTTAATAGGGATCAAACCAACACGCCTTAAAGATCATGCGATTTGGAGATTTTACAATGGGAATTTCATTATTTAATATTGAATAATAATGTAGCCATGAATTCAAGTTTTCCAACAAGCCAATAATTACCTTAAACGCTCCAGGGAATTGCAAGATATGAGCTGGCAAAGTTGTGATCCGCTAGATTTGAAACTCTAAACTGTCCGCTCCAAAGATGCATCTTTTACATCAGCTTTCATTGCGATATAGAAAAAGACTATTTCATCAAAGTTGTATCTATTTGAGTCAGATTTCCATAAAGCTATTGCATGTCGTCATAGCTTGAAATTGTAGAGAATTATGGACCCCGAACTGAAGGTTTGTATAGCAACATTCGAAACAAAAGCCATTGAAGAGTGTAGCGTTTTACCATACCGGTTTGTACTAGACTATAAATCACTCCATAGAGCTGTACCGGTTTGTTATACCAGATTTTTCAAACCTGTACCGAGTCAAAGAAGCAAGAAAAGACAAAACTTATGTGTTTTGGTGTTAACCCAATGCCTTTTTTAGGAGACTATAAATATGTTTTAGACCTCATTTTGTAAAAGAACTCTCATTCTACTTTTGTTCTAGTTTCTTCTCTTGTGTAAACCCTTGATTTGAAGTTTAATCTAGTTTCTACTTATTCTCTTTGCTTATTTTCTTGTTTATTCTTGTTAAGACCATGATCAAACACACTTTTGTCATGAAGTTTTGTTTGTATCATGCTTAGTGAGTAGTTCTCTTCAAGAAAATGGGTTAGGTAGATTAAGGTTGATTAGATGTTTGAATATGATGTTTATGACTTAAATAGCTTAGATCTTGATAGGCTCAGGATTTTAATCCTAAATATACACTGCAATCTGCAGAGAACATGTCTTAGTAGTATAAACTAGGCTCAAATTCCACAGAGACCAGATTGTGCGGCTTTCAGTTAAACATTGATTCTAGCTAAGACGTTAATTAAAAGGTTGTTTGTTTTTCTAATGATTGTAAATTAAAGCGATCAATTAAAAATGCTTGTAAATCAGTTAAAGAAGGCGTTAGGAATTCCACAGGTATTCAGGTTTAAAGCTCAGGTTAACATGTAAGATTTTACTTTGAAAATAGTTCTTAACTTAAAAGACATAAACTAGATTAATCTCCTCCCGACTATTAATCCCTATATTTAATTACTAAAGATAATCTTCCGCTGAATTCAGATAATAAAATCATGCATTAAGTTCATATTCGATATGTTCATAGACATTCAAGACAACACTTCCGCTAAGCAAGAATATCTACTCATCTATATTAGGTCAGATTTCTAAACCAAATCCCTTTGTATTTATCAATCTAATATCAATGAACTAGGTGATCAATCCAATTCAAGCATTAAGAACAAGTCTAGACTAAGAACCTAACAAATTCAATCCTTTATGTTAAACCCTAAATAACAAATCTTGGTTTCCTTGGGAAACCCCTAAAACCTGACAAGGTAACTACTCAGACATAGCTAAGCAATCAAGAAGCATAATTGAATAAAGCATATCAAAAACCAAATTATTTTAAAATAAAGCAGAGTTCAGAATTCTTCTCCAAATACTAGGTCGGAATTTATCTCTATGTAAAAGCTCTGATAAATAAAAGTGCGCGATAATATAAAATAAACCTAAGCATAAGGCTTTTATAGTTCTAAAAAAAAAAAGAAATAAAACCAATAAGGAAAACATGATAGGTCTTGAGGGCAAATTCGTAATTTGGAAAATCTTTAATTTCTCCTCGTGATCTGTTCATTATTCTGGATCGATCGATCTTAACAGGGGATCGATCGATATGAAATTACGTAAGTTTCCAGAGTCTTTGGATCGATCAATCTATGCTTGGATCGTTCGATATGTTTCTTCGTGAAGCTCAGATCGAGCACTTCTTCAAAGGGATCGATCACTCCATATGCATTTCGTCCATTTGCACTTGAAATCTTCTGAAAATCATCATTTTCGCTCCAGAACGTCCCAAACACCTAGAAACATGAAACTATGCTAAATATACATGGGAAACACTCGGATAATGTCAAATAGCAAGTATAAATACCCACTATAAAACATTAAAACCGAGTAATATCATATCTTCATTCACTAGATGTTATTTATCCTAAATTTGTCTTGATCACTCAAGTTTAGATCATAGGATGAATTGTGCTTGAAAGGTATTCGATGAAATTTTTGAACCAACTTTTAAATGCTAAATCAGGTCTAGCCAAGATATTGTGTTAGGTCGTTTAGTGGTTTATCATAGATTAGGTCTTAGTGTTTCTTGATTATGTGATTATCCAAGAGATTGTTATAGTTGCATGATTATGAAAAAGATTAGTGTCACGAGAGTGTATGACCACTAGTCTATAAATTTGATGTATATAAATTTGATGTTTTTCCTTCTGCCTATGCAACTCATGTTAGAACTAGTAAGACTTTATAGAAGTAGATGATGAGATTAATGATGAGGTAGTGAGGTAGTTCCGAAACTAGTTGCAGAACAGCATGAGAAGCAACTAATTCAAAGTTTTTTTATTTGAGGTATTAAGATGAGTGATCTGGAGAATCAAATGACAACTATAAACATTATTTTTATTGCATTAATTTTAAGTAACGATACAAAATCATCTTTTTTAGGCTTCAACATTACAGTTTATACAACTAGGAACAAAGACTGTTAACAAAACTATGATAAGTGCTTCTTTCTTGTAAATCAAAATCCAGCTAGTGCTGCTTCCTATAAGTTGTTTTCGTCATCATCACCAAGAAAAATTGAGGTTTAATCGAAACTAGAACTTGATCTTGCAGTATACTCAGCCACAAGTTTAGCAAAAGATGAAGACTTGTTCTCCAACAATCTCACCGGTGAATCATACTCCTCAACAATGCCTGCACATTAGAACAAAACAATACATTCCTCAATGATACATGTACACAGATGTATTATCGAATGAACTCGAGTTTCAGACAAACCATTGCTTAGAAGCAGAACCATATCACTGTCAATAACTGAAGATATCCTGTGTGCAATGGTTATCACAGTACAATCTGAGAAGTGTTCTCTTAACGTTTTCTGAATAAGATTATCAGTTGCAGTATCAACAGAAGCAGTAGCTTCATCAAGCACCAAGATTTTACTTCTCTTGAGAAGAACTCTTCCAAGACACACAAGTTGTCTCTGACCCATACTCCAATTCTCTCCATTCTCACTCACAGATGAGTCTAGCTTGTGCTCCTTTTTCCTCACCTCGTCTCCTAATTGGCACTTATCAAGAGCCTAAAAACACCACAGAAACATACTGGTTAAGGAGAGAAAGAGAGAGAGAGAGAGGCTTTCAGAAATCAAACCAACTTACCTCCCAGATTTGATCATCTGTGTACTCTTCAAGAGGGTCTAAGTTACTTCTAACAGTTCCTTCAAACATAGTTGGATCTTGAGGTATAATACTTAGTCTTAAACGCAAGTCATGTAACCCAATGGTCAAGATATTCACTCCATCTATCTTGATTTCTCCAGCTGATGGCTCTACAATGCGGAAAAGAGTTTGTATCAATGTCGATTTCCCGCTTCCTGTTCTTCCAACAATCCCTGTTCTTAACCCTCCTTTGAATGTACATGTTATTCCTCTCAACACTAGTGGCATATGTGGAGCATATCGAACCTAATCAAATTTTCCAAAAGGTTAAGACGGAAAATGAAACAAGTCTAGAGCACTGAATCTTGATAGATACCTGAAGATCACAGATCTCAACATTTCCATGTGAAGGCCATGATTGCTCAGGTCGGTTTGATTCTATAACAAGAGGTGGTTCACTGGGAACACTTGCATACTGAAGGATTCTCTCTACCGATATGATTTTGTTCTCTAGATTACAGAGAGTCCAGATCAGCCAAGCTTGTAGAGTATTCAAACTGAGTCCATAAGTCACAGCTAATCCAGCTAGGCTTGGATCAATCACTCCAGTAGGTATGGAGATCAAGAAAACCAGTGAAAAGGCAAATGTAAGCGAAGATAACATATCAAGGCGAAAGCAAAGCCATTCCATTGCTCCAGCTGTATAGAACTTAGGCCTAGAGTAACCATCGCTTAGCCTCATGTTGTCACTACGGAATCTAGATTCTTGATTGAAACTCCTGATAGTTGTTGACCCTGAGATCGTTTCAGCGAAATGCTGAATCAGAGGAGCTTTGCAGACTCCAACTAACCGCGAAAGTTCTCGTGCTGCAGCTATGTAATACCGCTGCAAAGGTCACATAAACTTAGGTATACTTGGACAGGACCAAGACTAGATTGTAAAGTTAATTGGACAGTACCTGGTACCATATTGAGGCAGCAACCACAGGGATGAAAACAAGAAAAACCAGCCAAGAAACCTGAGACATAACTCCAATGATTCCAATAAGCTGAATGACTGTGATAGCAACTGATCCAAATTGATACGGTATGTCCAAATCCACCGCGGATTGGTCAGTAGAAGCCTAAAGAAAAAACACATTGATCAGAAAACAAATACATATGGAAATCTTCAAATAACTATAGTAGCTAGCAACGTACTCTATTCATGATTCTTCCACTGGGAGTCGAATCAAAGAAAGACATCGGAGAACGGAAAATGCAGTGATGCATTTTATGAAACAGTTCAGTTGCAGTCTTGTAACCAGCAGTGACAAGAAGTGTGGCTCTAACAAGAATACAGAGAGAACTTCCAACGGCCAAAGCAACATACACAATCATTAATGTAGAAATGTTCACAGGAGCTTGCACATCCTTAGAAACAGGAGTAGCCCAAGCCATCCAGTAGTTACTTCCAATCTGTAGAATTTGAAACAGAATTTGTGCCAACAATATGAAAGGCACAAGAGCTCCACCATATGCAAGTGTGATATATTTCCAGTATACAGCCAATGCGACACTACCTTTCTCTCTCTCTTCCTCTTGAACAAGTTGTCTTTCAGGCTCTCCAGAGTCTGATTTATCATTCTTCAAATCTTGTTTCCCGTCAAACCCAATAGCATCTCTCACAACATCATTCTCTTCATCTAAAGCTGGTTTCTCAGAAACAGATTTGGAATCAACTGAACCAACTACTGCTAGAGCCTCCTGATGTGCACCAATAAGCTCCATGAAATCAGTTCCAGAGTTAAGAATATCATTGTACTTTCCAGCTTGGCTAATCCTTCCATCTTTCATGACCAGTATAAGATCAGCAGCAGGTAAAAACTCAACTTGATGAGTTACATATATAACCGATTTTGAGCTCAAAAGACCCAACAAAACTTCCTTAAAGAGATGTGAACCCGTGTGAGCATCCACAGCACTAAAAGGATCATCAAATAGATAGATATCTGCATCTTGGTAAAGAGCACGCGCAATTTGTATCCTTTGCTTTTGTCCACCACTTAAATTGATCCCACGTTCTCCTATAACAGTCTGATCACCGAATGAAAGTATCTCTAGATCCTTATTCAAAGAACATGCTTCAAGCACCTTATCATATCTTTCCCTTTCCATAGGCTTACCAAACAAGATGTTCTCCTCAATTTTACCACTTTGAATCCAAGGAGATTGTGCAACGTATGCTTTTGCCCCACAGACTTTAACACTTCCAGATATCTTAGGTACTTCACCTAGTATAGATGAAAGCAAACTCGATTTCCCAGAGCCAACAGTACCGCAAACTGCAACCTTCATCCCATCAAACACCTTGAAATTGATGTCTTTTAGAGTCGGGTTAGCAGATAAGCCATCCCAAGAGAGAGTGCTGTTGGTCACTTCCACAGCTATATCTGAACTTCCTTTAGGAAGCTTCTCTACAACATCTGGTTGTAAGTTATCTAGACAAAGATAGGATGCAATTCTATCAAGAGAGACTTTTGTTTGTACAACCATGGAGATAGTATCAGGAAGATTATAGATCGGCTCTTGTAGAATTCTGAAGGTTGCAAGTGCAGAGAGTATCTTTCCAGATTCAAGAGGAATCCCAAGAAGTATACAAGCACCAAAAGTGCTCACTGACACCAAAGTAGGAGCTCCCCAGAAAACAAAGCTTATAACAGCTGAGTTATACACATACTTTTTCAACCATCCTTCCTCAGTGTTCCTAAGATCGAAAATCTTGGATAGAAACTTCATTTCCCACCCTTGAAGTTTGAGAATCCTCATGTTTCTTAAGACCTCAGATGTTGACTTCATCCTATTATCCTTAGCTTCCATTAACTTCTCCTGAAACCTCTCTTGCATTCTCCCAAATGGAAAATTCACTAGCATTACTAGAATGGTAGCGATTAAAGCCGCTATTGATGCTAAACCAAGACTTCTATACAAGATCCACAAAGCTAGACCAACTTGTAACAAAACCATCCATGGATCATGCATATACCAACTAAAATTACCAATCCTTTCAGCATCCACAGTCATGAAATTTATAATCTCTCCACTTGTTCGTCCTTGCTTTGAATGACAAGAAAGTGTTAAACCTTTTTCATATATCATTGCCACCAAGGAAGATCTCATCCTAATACCAACCTTTTGTAATCTAAAGAACCAATGTCTCTGTGAAAGACACTCCACAAGCTTAGCAACAAAGAAAGTAATGACAAGCACATATCCTTCATTGTTGTATTGTCTACGCCCATTAAGGTACTGAACAAATGTATCAATGAGTGCCGGTCCTACATATGCTGCAACTGTGTAGATGAAAGCAAAGAATGCAGTCACTAGAATCTCCCATTGAGCTGAAAAGAACAGTGCTTTAATAAGCTTGAATGTGTTCACACCACTTCTCTCTTCGCCATCTGATGATTCGAGCATACTCCTAAACTTAGGGGCTAAACCGATAACACTGTCACTATCATGAAGCTGTGGAACATCTTCTAGATCAAGGGTTTTGTTATTTCCAAGTTTTATTAATGGAGTCATCCATGAGAAAGTCAAAAGACTGAGAATGTTAGCTCTTGAATAAGGAGTAGCCTCATCACTTCCGCTCTTCTTATTCAACTCAACACCATTCAAGAGTGGTTCTTCCAAAACCCCATTGCAGTTTCCTCCAGCTTTCTTGAGAAAAGCCACATAGCCAAGAAACAAAGCAGCACTCAAAGAAACTATATCGTACACTAGAAGATGAACAGGCACGATTGCTTGTCTCTTGTACATAACAATATCAACCACAAGACCGTAACAAGAAACCGCGAGATAGAAACCTAACCAAAGCTTAAGTAAAAATGGAGACTTTTGCTCATAATCACTACATCTATGCAACCAAATCGACAAAATCCCCCAGGAAACCATTCCTAATAGAAACCCAATTAAAGAAACTAGCTGTTCATCATCTGACCAACCACTCTCATACCAATAGAAACCACTCAACGACATCAACACAAGATTAAGCAGAGACAGGGCTAAACAACAAAACAGAGCCGACTTAAACCCGATATGTCTTCTTCTATCTTTCAAACTCTCTGTAACAGCATCAAAACCATTATTTCCCCTAATTTTGTTAAGCACCCATGAGCAAAACAGTACCAACAACAAACTAGCGTGTACGAAACCAGAAACCCATCTTAAGAAAAGAGGTTTCAGAAGAATAGACCTAGAATCCAAAGATTCCGAAAAGGAGAACAACATTGTTAACATACCGTTATCATTTGTGGAACCAAGAAAGTCCATAGCTTTGCTCTTATACCTACTCTCTTTCTTTCTCTCTCTCTCTTCCTATTTGTTATTTCAAAAATGGGTCGTAGTATCAAGTTTCAATGAAAGGAGAATATTTAAAGAACAAAAGTGGAATGATTTGACCAAGATGATGTAGACAGTATCCCTTGGAGAGCACGGTCACGAAGCTAGAAGGAAGAGTAAAAATGGGTCCTCTCTTTAACCTCACCACTCAACGGAGAATCAAAGAGGGTGGCTCACGGGCTCTTTTTATTTCTTTTTCCTCCTTTCACGGATCATGTTTTAATTATCAAAAACGGATTTTTATGTCTCTGTTTTATGACAGAAATCTTTTCCATTATGAGCTGATTTATCTGCTAATACTATAATATGATTTACATAAAACGTTATTAGTTCTATTTTAATTAATATTCCCTCCCTTTCAAGATGTTTTGGAATTTTTACTAAAGAAATTAATTTTTTTTTTTACTAAAAGTGTTTATATTTTAAAATATTATTTTTTAAAAAACAAAATTAAATTCTAAAACATATTCATTTTAGCATAAATACTTGAAAACATAATTTATGACAAAAAAAAAAATCTAAAATATCATTTAAAAATAAAACAGAAAATATACTCTATTTCTTCTACACCTAACACCTCTTCGCGTATATTCGAGTTAAAAAGCGATTAAAGATTTATTTAAATATGTTTGTATCTCTAATTTGTAGAGATTTGGAAAAGAAGTAACTCAAACTCTGCCAAATTTTTACTAATAAGACTTTTCAACAACTTTACATATACGTCTGATAATTGTTTTTCCTTTAAAAAAGAATAAAGCTGTCCTACTAGCAGTAGGAAAATCTCAATTTTCTTCTTCTGTCACATTATCATATATACTTTTTGTCAAAAGAAAACTGACATATTAATATCGCATCCTCGAATATTACCACGTATTTCGCCGTTTGTGGAATTTTGATAAACCCTTGACTTGTTTGTATTATACTACTCCCTCCGTTTCATATTAGTAGTTATTTTGTTTAAAAGCACGCTTATTAAAACAATTATTTGTTTTTTTACATTCTTTTTATTTTTTCACTTTTTGTCTCTTCATTTAATTAGAGAAATTATTATTATGGATTAAAATAAATAAAAAAATAAATAAATGATTTAAAAATAAATAAAAAACATCATTATTTTAACTTTTCAAGTAAAAGTTTTTACTTTTTACCTTGGTTTTTGAAAACAACTTATATTGTGAAACAAAATAAATTCTTCAAAACAACTAATAATATGAAACAGAGGGAATATTATACAAAATTGACTTGTTGACTCGAAATCCCATATCACTAACTCCATAGAATACAATAAAAAAAAAATTAAATTTCAAAAAATATCACACATTATTAAATATTTCAAAAATATCAATAATATAAAAAGTGAATTTTAAAGATTTAAAATTTAAAATTTTGAATTTGAGTTTGGTAAATAGAGTTTAGGGTTTAATTTCGAGGGAACACGGTTTGATTTTAAGGTTTTATGAATGAAATTATAAATTTTAAAATATTTCATATTTTTAGTATTTTTAGAAAAAAAATATTTTTGTGGTATTTTGTAGAAAAAATAGTGATATTTTTTAACTTTTAAAATTACGTGATATTTTCGGAATATACCCAATTGATATTTTTGAGAATCTCCAAATCATATTTCTATATAACATTTTGCATATACTCCCTCTGTTTCATATTAGTTTTCGTTCTGGAGAAAAAAATTTATTTCAAAATATGTGTCGTTTTAGGTTTTCAATGCATAAATTAAATGAATTTGACTTTTTTAACCAATAGAATAATTGCATGAGTTTTTTATATTGGTTGATTTAGAATATTTAATGGTGTTTTTATAGAAAATAGAGATTTCTTAATTTGTGTGAAAAACTCTAAAACGACAAATAATTCAAAACGGAGGGAATATTATTTTGCTTCCCCTAAAAAAGACTAATCTTCTTTAGCAATAAAGAAAAAAAGGATTCATCCTTTCTTTTTTCTCTTTATTATTTTTTACTTTATCAGAAAAAAGAAAGAAAAAAAGAAAGAAAAGATGAGTCCTTTTTTCATGTATAACGAATTAGAATCCTCCAAAATTAGGTGATACTCCACAAAAGAAAAAAGTAAAAAAAATAAGTGGAACATATTTGACACGAATATATATATATATAGAAAATTTTTATTGGATATATCATTTTGTAAACATAGTTTCTTTTTATCATTAATTAAATTTCGACAACATAAAACTGAAATCAGTACAAAAAATGTAATTATGGATCTTTAACCATTTTGTATTTTTCTTGTGCATAGTTCACACCTAAAAACTGTCATTTTATGTAAAGAAAAAAAAAACTAAATTATGGAGTATATTTTTGGGGTTAAGATTTTCTTGGTAAGTGAAGTAATATTTTAAGAGGAATTCTTTGAAAATTGATTAGTTGGTATATATCTGGTCTAATAAATATAAAACCTTTATTATTAAAAAAAAAAGAATTCTTTGAAATACCACTAAAAAATTTTAAATTTTAAAATATCTCACATTCCAAAAAGTTTCAAAAATATTATTAAATTATTTTTTCAAAAATAACACAAACATAAGAAATAAATTTGAAGGGTTTACAAGTTAAATTTTTGGTTTTAGATTCAATAAATAGAGTTTATAGTTTAGTTTGAAGGGTGTAGGGTTAGGCTTTGGGATTTAGAATTTAAATTTAAAGTATAAAACTATTCCAAAATTGTGATATTTTTAGAAAAAAATAATTTTGTGTTATTTTTGAAAAATTAGGGTATTTTGAAACAAATTAAAAGATATATGATATTTTTGAATATGACTAATTTTGATGATATTTTTGAAAATCTTATTAAATTAAACTATTTAGGAAGTTGTCTCATAGTGCGCAAATTTCTTGGGAAGAAAAACAAATAAGATACGTACAATAATTAATTGGGCTGCAAGTAAAGTTGTTAGTCTCTCTTCTTACCAGTCAATGACATTGACCACTAGTTTTTGTCTCATCGTTCCACTTCACTTCCACAATATCAATAATAGTACTATTTTACATTCAGATTTAATAATAATGACATAATAATATGGTGGTAATGAAAGTTGAATACAACAAAGTCTATGACCTAATCATATGTCATGGTGTGGAAACAACGTGGTTAATGTCAAACATTATACATTGAAAAATTAGTTAAGAATTGACTGATATATTAAAATTAAATTTCAAAATAGTAGAAAGCTTTTTAGGGTGATACATAATAAGAAAGTTATGCAGATCTTTTGTTACTTATAAAACGAACAATATCATATTAATGCATTATTAGATTTGGTAATAACGACCCAGAGGGTAGGACGTTACAAGGTGGTACTAAAGCACGGTCGATTTTCTGATATAATCAAGAAGATCCGCTAGTATGCAACGAAGACGTTGCATTTTCTATTGGAGGTGATTTATTAGATCCACATAGTCTAATCCCAAATTCGTACGAGAACTTTTGAATTACTACCCAATAAAAAATTATATGAGTCTTTGTGACTCGAACCGGATAGTATCATACTAATACTAATTGGTGGAACGTTAAACATCGCCTCTTAGATCATGACCATATTGCCTACTTTCATGGAAATTTCATCATATAAAAAGTCTTAAGACAAACGTTTGGCTTTATTTATTTGTCCATTTTCACGAGTTTTTGACCTTAACAGGTTCATTTGAATTTGGAATCCGACCTTGCTGTGTACTCTGCCACAAGCTTTGAGAAAGACGACGACTTATCTTCCAGCAATCTCTCTGGTGAATCATGCTCTTTGATAAGCCCTGCACACTCAGAATACAGAGGATTTTTAATTCAAACTCTTTTAATAGAACAATGTAAATATTAACTGTATGATCGTTAAATCAGGACCTTGGTCTAGGAGTAAGACCCTATCACTGTCTATAACAGATGATATTCTGTGTGCTACTGTTATCACTGTACAATCCGAAAAGTGTTGCCTGAGAGTCTCCTGAATCAGATTATCAGTAGCGGTATCCACAGAAGCAGTAGCTTCATCAAGAATCAATACTTTGCTTCTCTTTAGCAAAACTCGTCCCAGACACACCAATTGTCTCTGACCAACACTCCAATTCTGTCCATTTTCGCTAACTGATATACAAAACCACTCATGATCCATTCGTTTCTATGTTTCAGAGATTCAAAGATGATTCTTTGTCAAAGAAATTTATACTAACCTATGGAATCTAGCTTTAGATCTTTCTTTCTTACTTCATCTCCGAGCTGGCACATGTCGAGTGCCTGAAACGAGAAACCCGAAAGATAAAGAGTGAGAAGCGTTCTTTTGTTATCTGCAGAAAACATACACAAAAACAAAAGCAAAACAAACCTCCCAGATTTGGTCATCATTGTATTCCTCAAGAGGGTCCAAGTTACTACGAACAGTGCCTTCAAACATAGTTGGATCTTGAGGTATGATACTTAATCTGGAACGCAAATCGTGCAGTCCAATCTTCAAGATGTTAACTCCATCTATTCGGATTTCTCCAGCTGAAGGTTCAACAATCCTAAATAAGGTTTGAATTAGAGTGGATTTTCCACATCCTGTTCTTCCAACAATACCGGTTTTTAGACCTCCTGGAAAGGTACATGTCAATCCATGTAGCACCATTGGCAAATGGGGTCCATATCGCACCTGGAGATTACTAATAGTAATCTCTCCTCGACAAGGCCACGATTCCTCAGGCCGAGTTGATTCAATCACCAGAGGTGGTTCACTAGGAATGTTTATGTATTGAAGCATTCTCTCCACAGATATCATTTTGTTCTCAAGATCACAAAGTGTCCATATTAAAGTTGATTGCAAGCTATTTAGATTGAGTGCATATGTAACAGCCAATCCCGCAAAGCCTTTAAGAAGCGGATAACAGAAGATGCTCAGTTCCGAATCAAAACCAAAACGAAAGCAATGTTGGTAACTTACTTGGATTAATGAGTCCTTCAGGTGCAGAAACTAAGATAACTAGTGAAATCGCAAATGCAATAGTGGATAACAGATCAAGGCGAAAGCAGAGCCATTCCATTGCACCAGTGCAATGGAACCTAAGCCGAGACAAACAATCGCTGAGTCTCATGATGTCACTTCGGAATCTCGGTTCTTGATCAAAGCTCCTGATAGTTGCTATCCCTGAAAGTGTTTCAGAAAAATGATGTAGCAACGGCGATTTGTTTATTCCAGCTAATCTAGCGAGTTCCCGAGCCGCAGATATGTAATATTGCTGTGTGCATCAATAAAGGAAAGTGAGGATCATATCAATAATTTGAATTTGGACTTTCAGGATTATGAAGAATAATACCCGGTACCAAGCACATGCAGCGACAATAGGGATGAAGATGATAAGGACCTGCCATGCGACCTGTACCATAACTCCGATAATCCCTAAAATGTTGATAGAAGCAGTAGCAACATATGCAAATTGACCAGGTAATCTCAAATCCGCTACACTTTGGTCTGTAGAAGCCTGAAACCAAGGTTTGAAAACAGAGTAATCAGGTGAATGAGTTTGTAATAGTGAAAAGCATATGGAGTTACTTACCCTATTCAAAATTCTCCCCATTGGAGTAGCATCAAAAAATGACATGGAAGCACGAAAAATGCGGTGATGCATTTGGATGAAAAGTTCAGTAGCCATCTTGAAACCAGTCATCGCAACCAGCAATGCTCTAATGAGTATGCAGAATGAGCTCGCGATGGCTAAAACTACATAGACTAGAATCAAAGTAAGGCCGTTCACTTGAGGTTCAAGATCCTTGGAAACAGGAGTCACCCATGTCATCCAATAGTTGCTCCCAATGTTTAGAAGCTGAAATAGAATCTGCACTAGCAATATAATAGGAATCAGTGCTCCTCCATGTGCTAGTCCCATGTATTTTCGATACACATCGAACCCAACTTTCCCCTTCTCCCTTTCCTCTTCTTGCACTAGTTGTCCTCTTGGCTTTTCCGGATCTTTCTCTAGTTTCTCTTCATCATTATGTACTTCATTTTCTTTATTCGTTGTTGAATTTTCCGAAGCACTTCCTGTTTCATATGAACCAACAGTTGCTAAGGCATCAGTGTGAGCTCCTACAAGTTCCATGAAATCTGTTCCTGAATCAAGAATTTCATTGTATTTCCCTGCTTGTGTAATCTTTCCATCTTTCATAACCTGCCAAAATGATTATTTGATTTCATAAATATGTTGTAAGATAATACACATGCATGATAATAGAGCAAACAAGTCACAAACCAGTATAAGATCAGCTTCAGGCAGAAATTCAACTTGATGAGTGACGTATATGACTGTCTTGTATCTCAGAATCCCCAGCAAGACTTCCTGAGAGATCATATCAAAATATATAGTACAAGCCAACACAAAGTAGATGGTAAGATGTTGTGTACTTCAAGTCAATATAATCAGGAAGAAAAGGAAACTAGTATTACTTTAAAGAGATGTGAACCAGTATGAGCGTCTACTGCACTAAAAGGGTCATCGAACAGATAAATATCTGCGTTTTGGTAGAGAGCACGAGCGATCTGTATACGTTGCTTCTGTCCACCACTTAGATTGATACCCCGTTCTCCAATAATTGTTTGGTCGTGGAATGGAAGCAATTCCAAGTCCTTATTCAAAGAACATGCTTCAAGGACCCTTTCATACCATTCTCTTTCCATTGGCTTACCGAATAGAATATTATCTTCGACTCTGCCACTTTGAATCCAAGGTGATTGCGCAATGTATGCCTTTCTTCCACAAACTTTGATATTTCCAGATATTTTGGGAACTTCACCGAGTATAGATGAGAGTAAGCTTGATTTACCCGAACCAACTGTACCACAAATAGCTACATTCATCCCCTGAGATATTTTGAAACTTACGTTTCTCAATGTTGGGATTGGGGAAGAGTCATCCCAAGAGAAAGAACCATTGTTGACTTCCACAGCCAATGCTGAACTTCCATTAGTAATTCTCTCCACAACATCTTTCTGCAAATCATCTAGACAGAGAAAAGATGCAATCCTTTCAAGAGATACCTTCGTCTGAATAATCATCGAGATTGTTTCTGGAAGTTTGTTGATTGGGCTTTGAAGAATCCGAAAAGTTGCAAGAGCCGCCAATATCTTCCCTGATTCAAGAGGAACCTTCAGCAATATACAAGCACCAAAAGCTGTTGCAGATATGAAAGAAGGCGCAATCCACAAAACAGAGCTGATGGCGGCTGAATTATACACAACTTTCTTAAGCCAGCCTGCTTCGATATGTCTAAGTTCAATAATCCTAGAAAGGAACTTCATCTCCCATCCCTGAAGTTTGAGAATCCTCATGTTCAATAAAACCTCCGATGTTTTCTTCATCCTGTTATCTTTGGACTTCATCAAATTGCTCTGGAACTTCTCTCCCAACTTTGCAAAGGGAAGATTTGCCAACATAACTAAAATAGTGGCAGGCAAAGCTACAATTGACCCAATTCCTAGGCTTTTGTACAAGATCCATAAGGCTAAACTAACTTGTAAAACAAGTATCCATGGATCATGCATAACGCCAGCAAAAGCGTTGATCTTGTCAGCATCTACTGCCATTAGGTTTATAATCTCGCCACTAGTGTGTCCTTGCTTCGAGTGACATGGAAGGGTCAAGCCCTTTTCGAAGATCATCGAAACCAGGACCGCTCTCATTCCAAGCCCAGTTTTTCCAACCCTGAAGAAAAAATGTCTCCGCGTTTGGCATTCCACAAGCTTAGCAACAACGAAAGTGATCACTAAAACATACCCTTGGTACTTATATTTTCTGTGACCGTTGAGGTACTGGACAAAGTTATCCATGAGATAAGGTGCAACATAGCTAGAGATTGTGTAGAAAAAAGTAAACAGAGCTGTCAAAGCAATATCTCGCCACACTGTGAGGAAGAGTGCCTTTGTAAGCTTAAAAGTGGTGATCCTTCTTTCGCCATCGTCCCATTCAAGCTTACTCCTAAATACGCGAAAGAGGTTCTCAGCTCTGTCACTACTATCAACTTGCGGAACATCATTAGCATCTATGATTTTCTCATTTCCCATGTCAATCAAAGGACTCATCCAAGAGAAACTCATAAGGCTTAGAATCCCAGCTTTTGAAAAAGGTGTAGTTACCTCATTGTCACTAGTCAGGAGTGGTTCCTCGAGAAGGTTAATCCTTTCACCTTCTCTTTTGTTCCATACACACGAACAACAGAGAAACAAGCCAGCGCAAACGCTCACCAAATCAGATGTTACAATGTTAACTGAAACCAGCTCTTGCTTCTTGTATACAAAGAAGTCTACAACAAGACGGTAGCAAGAAACCATGAAAAAGAAAACCCACCAGACTCTAAGCAAAAATGGTAACTTTTTCTCATGAAAATCATTGTATAGACCACGCAAGATAATAGAGATGGTAACCCAAGTCAAGGCAGCCAACAGAAGATCTAAGAAATCCCAAACATTTGTATGCCAGTGAACATAACTTAGCAATGAAAGCAGAGAATAAAACACCGATAATGACACACAACACACAACAACCATTTTATTATGAATTAAAGACATCTTAGTAGTAACTCTCTTATTCATGTAACCATCTCTGTTCTCACAAGCTACCCTTTTATTGAAAACCCATGAACCAAAGAGAATTAGCAACAACACTAGATTCAAGACAAAGGAGAGCAGCTGAAAGTAGCTGGGAAGAGAATCGATAGGATTCTCCATCAGGAAATGAGTATTGACCAAAAATGATTACCATCTTGACTCTGGATATTTATAGGCTATTGAGTCAATAGATAATACTACTTTGAAGACCAACTTGAGCAACAAACAAAATTTATATATATTAAAATGGTTAAAAGTGTTTCTCCAGAGTTCCCAGAAACTTCCGAGTGATATTCTCTGAATAAACATAATATTGTGAAAGGAAAAAGCAGACCCATCAAGAAATTGACCGGACAATTAGAATTTTTCGATGATCACCATAGAAATCAGACTACTCTAATTTATGCAATGGCTGGTCCATCTTCAGATATAGAAATCTCGCCGGATTTTTCAATCCGCCGACGTACGCGGCGGCTTCGATCAAAACCCCGTCGCCGCACTGGTTCTCGATGCCCCATACCGAGATGGTAAGTTAAAAGGTGGAAGGAGGGAAGGATTTCATAGCTAATTTCAACTTGCGAGGAGAAGAACAAAAATCAAGAAAAATGTTTTTTTTTTTTTTTGTGGTCTATGTAATTGAGAAAAGCCCAAAGGCTGAGATCAGATATTCTTAGGTACAACAATTTTCGTAGGCCCAAAATAAAATCACCTGGTTTTTGACATAACTGCCAAAACAATAAGCAGAAGCAGAGTAACAAGTTACTATGACAGGAATTAGAAGGAAAGAAAGAATGCTCTTCTCTAAATGTTTGATCAAACATAAGATTGAAAGTGATTAGAATCGATACCCTTTTAGCCAAGAGAGTGATTCCTTTGTTCCACTTGTCCAAAAAAATTAAGCCTCATATGACATTCAACAATTTGATATCGAAGTAAAGGCCATTCCAGAGGCCTATTGACCGCATTAATCAAGTCTTTGGCTTTTAGCGCGAAGCCAAATTCCGAAGATTTCAGTGATGCCATTGCATCGATAGTCCACAAGAAGATTTTAAAAGCTGCTTGTTGTTTTGTTTCAACAGAGAAGAAAGATCTACAGTTGCGTATATGATCTCTCATCAAAGACCAAGCAGTTCCTGTGAACTGGGTTCTTTTGTTCCAACTCGTCGCTACTGAACAGAGGAGCTAGTTTTGGTCCAAACTGAAGCACTCTCTGTTTCCGTTTCGTGTGAATGTGGTAGTCTGTGTAGCTTCAGGTCGTGTTAGTGCCACTGCATTTGCTTCATTCCATAACCTGAAATCCTCTAATTTTGGCTGAAATCTGCAAAGGATCAAACATCTTTCCTTCAAATAATATAGAGTTTGTGTTCTTTCAAAGGAATCACATGGTCCAAGGAAAAATGAATTTCTCTTCTCTAGATAGCAAGTTAAGGACATGAAGGAGAAACCATGTTCTGGCAGGGGGATAAACAAAATAGCCCAAATTTGTCTTGCCACATGACACGTGAATAAAATGTGATTCACAGATTCTTTGTCCATTCCACATATTTGGCATCTGTTATCAACTGTCATGCTTCTCTTTTCCAGTAAGTCAGCCACCGGAATAGCTTGGCTGCAAGTCTTCCAAATTAAGACTTTGATTTTGGTAAATGTTTTAAAATTCCAAATCTGCTGCTTCAGGCCATCGAGTGAAGGGTGAGTTTCCTAGTGCTTCAGACTCTTTAGTTGTTGAAGCTAACCAGTAACCTGACTTTACAGTATAGTCTCCATTTTTAGTGCTCTTCCAAATCCAAAAATCTTCAGAAAAAAACTGTTGGCTTCATCTTGGTTATCCCTTACATCTTGGAGCAAAAAAGAAAAAAAGATCATAAAGTCTGACATTATCCCAATCTCTCTTCTGCCAATCTATTAAGTTAGCCACTTTTAATTCCAGGTTGAATATTGGACACTTAATCAAAGGCCTTCTCATATGCTCTTCCACTATTCTTCCGTAAATAAATACATATATCACAACTAGCAATCTCGTAGGCCTGGATTGCTTACAAAGCATTCTTGTCAGCTCTTCTCTTGATCCTTGCAAAGTTCACAAGTTGGAAAATTCTCTTTGAAGCTCCTCCTTATAATCGTTTTGCAAAGGTCTTGGCTTCAAGCGTCACTAAAGACTATAGCTTACGGTTCACCTGCTTGGTTGAAGCCTCTAATTGATGCAGACTTGGAGTAAATAGTTTATCTTTATTTCTCCTTTTAAGTTTCTTTTCTCTCTGTTTTTCAATTTCAGTTTCCCCTGGTTTTTTTTTTTATACAAAACATAGAAACAGGATCTGATTTCCCTAGTTTACATGGATCTCTGATCCTAAGAGCTTCTTTTGAATCTTGAATTCGAAATAGATGTGTACTCTGCAACAAGTTTTGAGAACGACGACGAATTGTCTTCCAGTAATTTCGCCGGTGAATCATGTTCTTTTATAAGTCCTGCAATTAGATTAAGAACCATTGTTAATATAAGTCTTCTGATATGATTAAAGTAATAAGAGAGTGTATGATGATGAGTTGGCAACCTTGGTCTAGGAGCAAGACCATGTCGCTGTTTATAACTGACGATATTCTATGTGCTATTGTTATCACTGTACAGTCTGAGAAATGTTGTCTCAGAGTCTCCTGGATTAGATTATCAGTAGCAGTATCTACAGAAGCAGTAGCTTCATCAAGAACCAATACTTTGCTTCTCTTTAGCAAAACTCGTCCCAGACACACCAATTGTCTCTGACCAACACTCCAGTTCTGTCCATTCTCGCTAACTAAAATACAATGCGTTTGAGTTTAATTCACTAGATATATTTAAGAGACTCAAGATGAATCTTATTTTACTAACCAGTGGAATCGAGCTTAAGTTCTTTCTTCCTTACTTCATCTCCGAGTTGGCACTTGTCAAGTGCCTGAAACCAGAAACCAGAAACCAACAATAGTGTGAGAAGCTTCCTTTTGTTATCTGAGGAAATACAGAAAGAAACAAGAGTCAACGAACCTCCCAGATTTGATTATCTGTATATTCCTCAAGAGGATCCAAGTTACTACGAACAGTTCCTTCAAACATGGTAGGATCTTGAGGTATGATACTTAGTCTAGAACGCAAGTCGTGCAACCCAATCGTCAAGATATTTATTCCATCGATTCTAATTTCTCCGGCTGTTGGTTCCACAATCCTAAAAAGGGTCTGAATTAGAGTGGATTTGCCACATCCTGTTCTTCCAACGATTCCGGTTTTCAAGCCTCCTGGAAAAGTACATGTCAATCTATGCAACACCACAGGCAAATGTGGTCCATATCGCACCTGGAGATTACTAATAGTAATCTCTCCACGACAAGGCCACGATTGCTCAGGCCGAGTTGATTCAATCACGAGAGGTGGTTCACTAGGAATATTTATATATTGAAGCATTCTCTCCACAGATATCATTTTGTTCTCAAGATCACAAAGTTTCCATATCATAGTTGATTGCAAGCTATTTAGATTAAGTGCATATGTAACAGCCAACCCTGCAAAGCCTTTAAGATGCACAACAACAGAAGATTTTTAGTCGTGAATCTGAACCAAAAACGAAAGTAATGATGGTAACTTACTTGGATTAATGAGTCCTTCAGGTGCAGAAACTAAGATAACAAGTGAAATCGCAAATGCAATAGTAGATAACAGATCAATTCGGAAGCAGAGCCATTCCATTGCACCAGTGGAATGGAACCTCATCCTAGACAAACAATCGCTGAGTCTCATGATGTCACTACGGAATCTCGGTTCTTGATCAAAGCTTCTGATAGTTGTTATCCCTGAAAGTGTTTCAGAAAAATGATGTACCAACGGCGATCTGGTGGTTCCAGTTAATCTTGCGAGTTCCCGAGCCGCAGATATGTAATATTGCTGTGTGCAAATATAAAAAATCAATAAATGAAAGTGAGGATTGTATCAACAAGTAGGAAGTTATATGTGGAATTTGGACTTTTGAGGATTATGAAGAATACCCGGTACCAGGCACATGCAGCGATGACAGGGATAAAGATGATAAGGACCTGCCAAGCGACCTGTACCATCACTCCAATGATCCCTAAAATATTGATAGAAGCAATAGCAACATATGCAAATTGACTCGGTAATATCAAATCCGCTACACTTTGGTCTGTAGAAGCCTGAAACCAAGGTTAAAAACAGAGTAATTTATGAATGATTTCGTATTAGCCAATTTCATGTAACCAAGCATATGGAGTTACTTACCCTATTCAAAATTCTCCCCATTGGAGTAGCATCAAAAAATGACATGGAAGCACGAAAAATGCGGTGATGCATTTGGATGAAAAGTTCAGTAGCCATCTTGAAACCAGTCATCACAACCAGCAATGCTCTGATGAGTATGCAGAATGAGCTCGCGATGGCTAGAACTACATAGACTAGAATCAACGTAAGGCCGTTCACTTGAGGTTCCAGATCCTTGGAAACAGGAGTCACCCATGTCATCCAATAGTTGCTCCCAATGTCTAGAAGCTGAAATAGAATCTGCGCTAGCAATATAATAGGAATAAGTGCTCCTCCATGTGCTAGTCCCATGTATTTTTGGTACACATCGAACTTAACTTTCCCCTTCTCTCTTTCCTCTTCTTGCGCTAGTTGTCCTCTTGGCTTTCCCCGATCTTGCTCTAGTTTCTGTTCATCATCATGTACTTTTTCTTTATCCGTTGTTGAATTTTCCGAAGCGTTTCCTGTTTCATATGAACCAACAGTTGCTAAGGCATCAGTGTGAGCTCCTACAAGTTCCATGAAATCTGTTCCTGAATCAAGAATTTCGTTGTATTTCCCTGCTTGTGTGATCTTTCCATCTTTCATAACCTGCCAAAATGATTATTTGATTTCAAAAATATGTTGTAGGATAATGCAAATGCAAGAGAGTAGAGCAAACAAGTAATAAACCAGTATAAGATCAGCTTCAGGCAGAAATTCGACTTGATGAGTGACGTAAATGACTGTTTTGTGTCTCAGAATCCCTAGCAGGACTTCCTGTTAGAAAGAACGATATGCAAGACAGATTATATCAATAATATATAGCACAAGCCAACACAAAGTAGATGGTAAGATTTATGTACTTCAAGTCAATATAATCAGAAAGCAAATGAAAATAGTATAACCTTAAAGAGATGTGAACCAGTATGAGCATCTACTGCACTAAAAGGGTCATCGAACAGATAAATATCTGCGTTTTGGTAGAGAGCACGAGCAATCTGTATACGTTGCTTCTGTCCACCACTTAGATTAATACCCCTTTCCCCGATAATCGTCTGGTCATGGAATGGAAGCAACTCCAAGTCCTTATTCAAAGAACATGCTTCAAGCACCCTCTCATACCAGTCTCTTTGCATTGGCTTGCCAAATAGAATGTTCTCTTCGAGCTTGCCACTCTGGATCCAAGGCGACTGTGCAATGTATGCCTTTCTTCCACAAACCTTAAGATTTCCAGATATTTTGGGAACTTCGCCCAGTATAGATGAGAGTAAGCTTGATTTACCCGAACCAACTGTACCACAAATAGCTACATTCATCCCCTGAGATACTTTGAAACTCACGTCTCTCAATGTTGGGATTGGGGAAGAGTCATCCCAAGAGAAACAACCATTGTTGACTTCCACAGCCAATTCTGAACTTCCACGAGTAAGTCTCTCCACAACATCTTTCTGCAAATCATCTAGACAGAGAAAAGATGCAATCCTGCCAAGAGATACCTTCGTCTGAACAATCATCGAGATTGTTTCAGGAAGTCTGTAGATTGGGGTTTGCAAAATCCGAAAAGTTGCAAGAGCTGCTAATATCTTCCCTGATTCAAGAGGTACGTTCAGCAATATACAAGCACCAAAAGCTGTTGCAGATATGAAAGAAGGTGCAATCCACAAAACAGAGCTGACTGCGGCTGAATTATACACAAATTTCTTAAGCCAGCCTGCTTCGATATGTCTAAGTTCAATAATCTTAGAAAGGAACTTCATCTCCCATCCCTGAAGTTTGAGAATCCTCATGTTCATTAAAACCTCTGATGTTTTCTTCATCCTGTTGTCTTTGAACTTCATCAAATTGCTTTGGAACTTGTCTTCCAACTTTGCAAAGGGGAGATTTGCCAGCATAACTAAAATAATGGCAGGCAAAGATACAATTGATCCGATTCCGAGGCTTTTGTACAAGATCCATAAGGCCAAACTAACTTGTAAAACAAGTATCCATGGATCATGCATAACCTCAGTAAAAGCGTTTATATTGTTAGCATCTACTGCCATGAGGTTTATAATCTCGCCACTAGTGTGTCCTTGCTTCGAGTGACATGGAAGGGTCAAGCCCTTTTCATAGATCATTGAAATCAGGACTGCTCTCATTCCAAACCCAGATTTTGACGCCCTGAAGAAAAACTGCCTCCGCATTTGGCATTCCACAAGCTTAGCAACAACGAAAGTGATCACTAAAACATACCCTTGGTTTTTATATTGTCTGTGACCGTTCAGGTACTGAACAAAGTTATCTATGAGATACGGTGCAACATAGCTAGACACTGTGTAGACAAAAGTAAACAGAGCTGTCAAAGCAATATCTCGCCACACTGTGAGGAAGAGTGCCTTTGTAAGCTTAAAAGTGGTGATCCTTCTTTCGCCATCGTCCCATTCAAGCTTACTCCTAAATACCCGAAACAGGTTCTCAGTTCTGTCACTACTGTCAACTTGAGGAACATCATTGGCATCTATGATTTTCTCATTTCCCATGTCAATCAAAGGACTCATCCAAGAGAAACTCATAAGGCTTAGAAACCCAGCTTTTGAAAAAGGTGAAGTTACCTCAGTACAATCTTCATTCTCATTAGTCAGGAGAGGTTCCTCGAGAAGGTTAATCCTTTCACCTTCTCTTTTCTTCCATACACACGAACAACAGAGAAACAAGCCAGCGCAAACGCCCACCAAATCAGGCATTACAACGTTAACTGAAACCAGCGCTTGCTTCTTGTATACAACGAAGTCTACCACAAGGCGGTAGCAAGAAACCATGAAATAGAAAACCCACCAGACTCTAAACAAAAATGGTAACTTTTTCTCATGAGAATCAGTGTATAGACCACGCAAGTTTATAGAGATGGTAACCCAAGTAAAGGCAGCCAACAAAAGATCTAAGAAATCCCAAACATTTGTATGCCAGTGAACATAACTTAGCAATGAAAGCAGAGAATAAAACACAGATAATGACACACAACACACCACAACCATTTGATTATACAATAAAGACATCTTAGTAACTCTCTTATTCATGAAACCATCTCTGTTCTCACAAGCTACCCTCTTCTTGAAAACCCATGAACCAAAGAGAATTAGCAACAACACTAGATTCAAAACAAAGGAGAGCAGTTGTAAGTAGCTGGGATGAAGTAGAAGAGAATCCATAGAATTCTCCATTACGAAATGATTACCACTACTTGAGCAACAAACAAAATTATATATACATTTATTATTAAAATGGTTAAAGCCCTGCTCCAGAGTTCGCGGAAACTTCCAAGTGACATTCTCTGAATAATCACAATATTCTAAAACCTCACCGATACTGACAATAAAGCAAAAAAGCAGAACCATAAAAAATAAAAATAAAACTGACCCCACAATTAGAATAAGAATCACCTTTTCGATGATGAAAGCTTGTTCACCATTGAAATTAGACTACTCTAATCAACGCATGGCTTGTCCATCTTCAGACAGATATCTCGCCGGATTTTCAATCCGCGGTCGTACGCGGCGGCTTCGATCAAAACCCCGTCGTCGCACTGGTTCCCGATGCCCCATACTGTGATGGTAAGTTAAGAGGTGGGAGGAGGAGAGGAGTTTCATTGCTGAGTTCAACTTGTGAGGAGAAGAAGAAGAATCAAGAGAACTGTTGCAGGTGGTGATAGTGGTGGCAAGAGGCGGATTTGGGTCACTTTAATAATCAATTTTTTGTGGTTGCTTTGATATATGAACTTTTCAGTTTGATTTTTATAATTTAATTTTTATAAAAAAAACTTTATTTTTATGTTAATAAAACTGCTAGAAAACATTTAAAACATATAAAATAACTACTATTATTATTGAAAATTAAATTAACTTTTTAGTATTGCTACTTTCTTGATATTAATTTTTTGTATGAACTTTTTTGATATTACTTATGAAGCTACCATAATTATTTGAACACATTCTTATTAGTTTTTGAAAAATTTTGTTTAGTTTACTAGCGAAAGACTTTATAACAATCAAAATAATATTTTCTGTATGAGTCGAACAAAAGCAATAAAAATTAAGAAGAAATATGTGTTTAGACAAATGTATTTTTTCTATTTCAAAATTTTGATGTTGAATTACAGAACGGTAAACGAGTGATGGTAAAAATGGTATTATTGAAATTTATTTATTGATTTTAAATTTCTTTTCTATCAATATAATATAAATTCATGTAACAATAATTATTTGGTCCCATAATTATTTTAAAAGTTTAAACTTTGTTTTAATAACATGAATATGTATTTTAAAACACATATATCATATTATACAAATTTGTTATTTCGTGTATTAGCTGAAAAATATTAATAGTTCATGTATTATTTTGAAAACCAGAAAAATTGTGTAATTATGGTTAACAGACGTTAGGGTTCCGTTAAGTGGAATTTTGATTTCAAAAAGTTCAAGTATTTAAATAGTAATTATAATAAATTGGTGTATTAAAATGGCAACCATGAAAAATTGAAGTATTAAAATGGCAAACGAAAAATTTCGTGTATTAAAGTGACAAATATTATACAGTTAGAGTATTTTCAGGTTTTTTCCCAAAATATTTATATTTCACTTTGATTATTTATATCTAGTATTTGTGATTGTTTCACTAATCAATCTCGCGATTTAAAATCACGATGGTACATTAAGATTACCTGAAATAGTAGGTAACCTTAATGTTTCATTTTAATTTTAAATCACGATTAATTAATGAAATAATGGTAATTACTGGTTTAATTAGTCAAGGGAACATATTTTTATTCAAGTAATTTTTTTTTTTGGGGGGGGGGGGGGTTTAAAAAAAAAANTACAACTAAATTTACCCGTAAGGTGAATACAATTTAAACAGTAATTATTGGAGATGAAAAATCGCCAACCCTTTTTATTTTGTGATTTATCTTTTATCGTTAGCTTTGTTTTATTAGGTCAAGGAGAAGAGCATTTCCACTAAGATGTGTATTCTTCGGTTAACTCTCTTCACGAGTTTTACAGGCAAAAAGGGGTTTAGGAGCTTTGTCCAGACCGTGTCATAGTATTGAATTAAGAAACAAGAGTTTAGGGCATCATAATAGAATTCTTTTTTTTTATGTTAATTTTAAAGGGGTGGGCATTCTATGGAACCAAAAAGTTATGGTAAATTTAAATATATATATTTGAAAAGCAATATACCATATCTAGATATAATTATCTAATATGGAGAACTAATGATTTTTATGATAGGTAATCATATTTAAATGACCATTTAAAATTTTAAATATAATTTTAATGAATAGAAAATCGATATTTTTGCCTTTTTCTTCTTTCTTTTCACGTTTTTCACTTCCTCTTGACGCAAATACCAAACATTCCTTCCGAAAGTCTTAAGCTAACACATAAAATCTATTTTTTAATTACTTGATTTTGCGAATAAAGGTTGTAAACGATTTCAAAAGTTTAATTGATGATTGTATGTTCGCATGTCATAAGTCACAGAACGAGGAAGACACTAACAATGTGAAACTTAAAAAATAGAAAAAGATCTTCATTATGAAAGTTTGGTATATGATTTCGTAGAAAAAAAAAGAATAATTATGTGTCAGAACTATAATTTGGTTTACATTTATTCCTATATGACTAGTTTTATTATTGTATGAATTGGAGCATTTTTTCTTAATCGCTTATGGAATTTTTTTATGTTAGCACGACTCTAAATAAGTCTAGCTCAATTCTTAGATATCTTCATCCTGCTTTCGGGATTAGTTTTATTATTACTAGTAGTATTAGTTTCACCTTTTAGATGAGGACTTTTACTCCATATGCGGGTTATACTTTCCTCATGTAGGACACCGTTGTACTTTATATGGATGTTTTTATTTCTATATAATAAAACAAATTGACAAAAAAAGAAACATGTCATCATCTCTAAACCCTAGCCGCACCCTCCCAGACCCGAAAGTCCAAGTAAGTTTTTCTTCTGCTCCAGGCGACGCCTTTGGCCGACGTCGTTCCGCCTCCTTTCCTTTTCAGTCTTTGTCTTTCTTTTGGTTCTAGTCTTGCTGGTTTTCTTCGTTTCCCACTTTGTGACTCACCGAGTTTTCCTTTGCCGTTAGGAAACCACTGTGCTCCCAGCAAGTCCGTTGTTGGTTGGTGATGGCATTTCTGTCGAAGCTGGTTGGTGTCTCGGGCTCAAAGTCCAAAGTTCTGTTTTGACGTCACCTTCACAGTCGCATTTTTTTGTTGTTTCCTTGTTGAAGCTCTTCTCTCAGATTCTGACCTTTGTGCTTGGGTCGGGTGTAGATACTCCATTAAGGATCTTGTCAAGCTTTCCATATTCGTTCCTCAAGTCTCGTTACTCAAATCTAGTCAATTTTTTTTCAAAGTGTGATGGGTGTTGGTTCTACCGTCGACCGCTTTAAGGCTCTTCTACTTGTCGCTACCGTGTCCCAACCTTGACCTCTGTGAAGCTCCTCTTCTGGTCATCGGGCAGTTATTACTTATTGCAGTACCGACCATTGTGAATCACGGGATCTATCTAAAAGGTTCATCGACAAAAACTTCAGACGAGGTCTAAAGTACTAGTTGTACCATATAAAGAGTTTGTACCCTCGAACTTCATTGTTTATGAAACATGTTGGTTCTTTCCTATATATTTGCACAAACAATCTCATCAATGCATTTAGTATAATATTGTTCGCCTACTGTGTTTCAACGGAGAAAAGATGTGATCTAACATTTTCTATTTGAATTCACGGTTGGTTTGTTGTGATTTTGTTCGTTTTATGTCTTTCGGTTATTTTGATGATGATAGAAGTAGGCTCTTATGTAGAGTGGATTATTAAATTTGTGTTTCAAAGTTTATCAGTGGAAATGCCTTGGCTATATATTATTGTTCATTTTCTTGTAGTTTCACTCATGCTCTTAGATGTAGATCGATTCAGTCACTCCTATTGTGCACCTATCTTTCCTTGTATTAAGGTATTTAGTAGATTCCCTCTAGTTTGTTCTATCTTACCTTGTATTGAGGTCTTTATTAAATGTTCTCTTATTAAATTTGTTCTAGTTTGTTTTAACATTAAGAGCTTAGTCTCCTATTATAACTTTTTTGTCTATTGTTATGTAGATGAAGTGTGGATAGTGCAAGACTTCAATGAAGTTGCCTTTCCCCCTTCCAAGTTCCAACTTATGGTTTGGATCCTCTGGAAAGCTAATGTTCTCTAGCTATTTGAAAGCAATAGCTTATTTCACCATCTTTTTTTTTTTTTTTTTTTTTTTTTTTTCTNACTAGCTTATTTCACCATCTAGTAACCAGATTCTGTGGTCTTTAAATTTCTGGTGGAGAAGGTACAACATGGTGTATGAAGGAGGATATTCTCTTTGGTTGTTGTGTTCGTCCCAATAGCAAAGTCCTCATCTTTCCCTTTGTAGGAATCTTTGTCAACGAGATACGAAGTATCCACGGTGTTTCGTCATGATCTCTATCCTCTTTTACTTTCTTCCTACTTTTAGTAGGTTAGTGAATGTTTTAATTAAGGTTTTGTTGTTATTTATAACATTTTACAATTTTTATGGAGTGTAAATTCTAGATTTATAAAATATTTGGTTTGACGGAATATATATATATATATATATATAACGGGAAAAAATTTGAAAAAAACCTCAACTTTCAAATCGCGGAACTTTAAACCCTAAACTCTTAAGTGATCCAATTAAAACATCAATTATCTGTCGGCTTTCAATTTAAATACTATATATTTTCGTTGACTAATCCAAATTAAACATGAGAATAGTCAACCGTTAACTGAGTTTAACGGAAGTTTAACGTTGACTTTTCTTTGGGTTAAAATGACTTAGTCAACATAAAATACATGTTTTAAATGGCTAAACTAAAAAATTAATGATTTAAATGGCTCTTTAAACGTTTAAGTTTTTTTTGTCTCATTTTAAAAGTTCAAGTTTTTTAAGCATAAAGTCGAAAAGTTTATCTTTTGTCATAAAGTTGAAAAATTCAAAGTCTTTTACACTATTTTTACTTATTTATTTTGTAAAAATATTGTAATTACATTAGTGCAAAATTATATGTTTGAATTATATATATTTTAAATTCAAGCTCTCAATTGACTAGAAAATCCATTTCGACTAGTAATACAAATAAAATAACTACTTAAATTATATTAATTATTCAATCATGTATTTTATTTAATTATTTAGTATATTATATATATATTTCCATTTTGTTCCACTTATGCAAATTTTGGATTATAAATACAAACAATTTGTAAATGAGACACACACTATCATTAAAACCTATAAAAATATATAAATAAAGTGCTTAAATATACTAAGATATAATCATATATATATATATATATATATACTAGATAATTGTGAAAATTAGTTGAAATAATTATT
>OVBE01001732.1:0-34605 GCA_900406425.1 Iberis pinnata
TTTTTGTATTTAAAGTTTACGATAATTATTAAAGTTATCTCTAGTTTATTATAACACTATTATATATATATATTTTTTTGTCATCTATTGTCATATAAATCTTTTAACCGTTTGAGGATACAAACTCCAAAAGAAGCCAAGACTTAACGCAAAAAAAGACCAAAGAGTTTAGCCTAAGAAAAGAGCATGTCACAGACAAAGCAAAAGAGAAGAAGTCATAAACAGCGAAAAAGAGGAATGAGACATTTCATCTCTAAATAGAGCTTCAAGCCATGAAGGACGACCATTAGCCACATATGAGCCGAGTCTACCTTCGTTGGTTACACTCTTCGCGATGAAACGAGCTCCTCTATTTGCTTTGAAATCCTCAATGTGCAACCGCCAAAACAATAGTTCTTGAAGCGAAATCAGAATTTCCTGCGCTTGGAACAAGAAAACGGGCCAATCGGAAGGCTTTAAAATAGCTCCAAAATATTCTTTTGCTTCACTAGCAAAAATTACTCTATCCAGTTTGAGGTCCTTCATGCTTGAATGGACCAAATCAGAACTTGGAGAAGGTTTTGTTCTTTTGATGTCGCCCCACGAAAAGCATGTCGGCTATGAATCAAAACCCGGCCTTCACTGTTTCTTACAACCCATGCCCCTCCTCCTAGCTTGTTTGAGTTATTCCACGCACTTGCTATGTTGCATTTTAACCACGGGTCCGGGGATAATCTCCATTTTCGAGCAAGAAACTTTTTATGCAATGAAATAGATGCGGATAGGAGCTCTTCTGTTGATCTTGCTTGAAATCAAAGAGTCGCTTCTTCTTTAGCTTTTAGCACTACTTCAGGAGCCGAAAAAGCACAGCTTTCAAATAGCAAACTGTTCCTATTTTTCCACAAGTACCAACACACCCAAGGATAGATAGCAGCCATTTTCTTATCAATATCCTTATGGTGTTGTATTTTGAGTAAGAAGTCATAATTACTATGGACTGAGATTGGATCAAAACCCGATTGAGGATGTGGTACTCCGGACAAAGCCCAAACCTATCGCGAGAAGGTACATGTGAAAAGGAGGTGGTTTATGGTTTCTTCTTGTAATCCACATTTTTGGCATTGATCTTGTACCTTTACACCTTTTTTAATGAGTAGGTTAGTCACTGGTATCGCGTTTGAAAGAGCTTTCCACATGAAGAACTTAATATTTGGTGTCGTTTGAGCCTTCCAAACATTAGATTTGAGACTGTTTAAGGATGGATGTTGCGTTTCATGTTGTCTCACTTGCAAAAGTTTTTGTTGGCTTGCGAGCCAATAACCCGATCTTACGGAATACGCTCCTGTTTTGTTGAATTTCTAGGCCCACGAGTCCGGTATCGAAATTACCGGTTATCTTTGAGTAATGATGTCGATGTCTCTTTGGAGAAATTGATGATGTAAGTTGTTCATGTTCCATCTTCTCGTTCTTGTATCAATTAACTCTGAGACTTTTAAATCTAAATTAACCGAAAAGCTCTTCAATAGTGGCAGTCTTAAAACCGAGTCATTAATCCATTTTGATTCCCATACCAATATTGATTCTCCATTTCCAATGATTCTAGACAATCCTTTGGATAGTAAATCCTTACCGAACCTTAGGCTTCTCCAAGCGTAATATGGTTTTTGGCCTATTTTTGAGTCCATAAAATCGCAATTATTGAAGTAAATGCTTTTTAGGAATCGTGCCATGATCGAGTTAGGGTTTGCAACTATGCTCCATGCCTGCTTGGATAGTAACGCCTGATTGAAACAATGGAGGTCCTTAAAGCCAATACCTCCTTCATCTTTTGCTAAACATAACTTCTCCCATCCCTGCCAATGAATTTTTCTTTTATTTTCCATGGAGTTCCACCAAAAGTCTGATAATGCCGAAGTTATATTTTTGAAATTCGTTCTGGGATTTTAAAACAACTCATCGCGTAGACTGGTAGGGCGAGGGCAACGACTTTGAGCATAATCTCTTTTCCCCCTTGTGAAAGAGTTCTCGCGAACCACCCTGAGATTCGGGATTGTAACTTCTCTTGTATAAAACTTAACAGCTTAACTTTCGACCCTGAAAAGCATTCGGATAATCCTAAGTATGAACCTGTTCCTCCTTCGTTTTGAATATAAGATATTGCTTTAATGCTCTGTTTAATCTCTTCGGGGACTTTTACTCCAAAAGTGAAAGCGGATTTATGAAGGCTTATTTCTTGGCCTGATGCTGCGCAATAATCATCCAACACTTTCTTTAAGTGTAGCTAATGTGAGATTGAAGCTTGGCACACAAATAAGCTGTCGTCTGCAAAAAGGAGATGGGATATTGCCGGGCCCTCCACCGAAAATTGCATCCCCACAATGTTTCCAACAGATGCGGCTTTATTCATGTGATGAATTAAAGCTTCGGTACATAAGACAAATAGAAAGGGGGATAGAGGATCCCCTTGTCTCAATCCTCATTGGGGCAAGATCAATCCATGAGGCTGACTGTTTATAAGGACTGAGTATGAGGGTGAGGTGATGCAGGCCCTAATCCATGAAATCCATCTAGGATGGAAACCCAACTGTTCTAGCAGACACAATATAAATGGCCACTCCATTCTATCATAGGCCTTAGACATGTCTGTCTTAAGAGCCATATGAGAAAAAGAGAAGGTTGGATGCGTTTTCAAGTTGTGTAGTACCTCATGAGCGATGATTATGTTGTCCGTTATCAATCTATCCGAGACGAAAGCTGATTGCGACTGCGAAATGATCTGAGGCAGGAGGGGTTGCAGTCTCTTAACCATATTTTAGAGATTATTTTGTAAAGCACAGAACACAGGCTTATGGGCCTAAGATCACTCATGGTTTCCGGCACCGGCTTTTTGGGAATTAAGCATATCAGAGTGAAATTCCAGTCTTGCGGCATCACACTTGTCTCAAAAAAATTCTGAACTTCCAAGGTAATGTGTGCACCTATCTGCGGCCAATACTGCTGGAAAAAGAAGGCTGTAAACCCATTTGCACCTGGTGCACTTTTTGGGTTAATAGAGAAAACAACTTCCTTCACTTCTTCTTGAGAAATCGGTTTTATCAGTGTGTTATTCATCTCGGTGCTAACTTTCTTCGGGACAGACGATATGAAATCATGTTCTGGATAAGCATTTGTGCTTTGAAAGATGGCATTAAAGTAATCCTCAGCAATGAGACCGATTGAAGCTTCCCCTTTTTTAATCTGTCCTTGAGAGTCTTTTAATTCTACCAAACGGTTTTGCTTTCGGGTCACTTTTACCGATTCATGATAGAACTTAGAGTTACTGTCGCCATCCTTCAACCATCTCACTTTGCATTTTTGTTTCCAATAGTTTTCTTCCTCTTTATACGGTATGCTTAAATCCTTTTTGATCATGAAGACTCTTTGTGTACAAGTGGTTAAGGATGATTGTTCTCGCTCCAGTTTAATTTGTAGCTCTTTTATTTTCGTGTTAGAGTTGGTGTTGAGAATCTTTTTTTGTTTGCTAAGAGCTTTTCTACATAATCTCAACTTGTCCGCTACTAAGCAATCTCTGTGTGACCTATTTAGGTTCCAAACTCTTTGAATTGCCACTTTCACTTCGGGCTTGATTAGTAATCTCTGGTCCGCCTTGAAGAAGCCCTTGTATGAGTCTTGAGATGATAACAATTTGAGTAGTATCGGCCTATGATCAGAGCCTCGAAAATCCAAGAAAGCTTGATTCGAGGCTAGGAATAAGTGGAACCATGCTTGGTTGCCGAAACTTCGATCCAGTTTGGATTGTATTATCAATTTATTCCTTTTCCCTTTCCATGTGAAAGGGTTACCTGTACTTGGCAGTTCTTTTAATCTGCAGGCTTGTCTCATTATGTTAAACTCTTGGAATGATTTTATGGATCTTAATGGGCCTCCAATCTTTTCCGAGTTGTCCCGAATTTCGTTGAAGTCTCCCATTAAGCACCACAGATCTTTTATGCATCGTTTCCATAAGAAAAACTATTTCCGGGAAATGCTGTAATTGCATCTCCTTTAATCTTGGAACTGTCAGGTCAAACCCCCCCCCCCCCAANGTTCCAGGCTATAAAGCTCATTAATGATCGGACAGTCCCTTAAGAGGGACCATCTTTTGATTGTTTTCCTGAGATACTCTTTTTGCTATATGTGATATGCTTTCTTCTGCCTTTCTCTTCCCTAGAGCTTTATTGTCATTTTGTTGATTGCTTCTTGTATGTTGTGAGCTTTCTTCTCCTTGAGATTCGTTTGAGTTTCTGAATTTTTTATAAGGCCTTCTCCTTCCACCTTTTTGTTTGGAACTGGTTCCGGATGGCTCTTTCGAAGACTGAAAGTATCCATGTTCCGTTGAACCAATTTCTATGTCTTGAGATCTGCTTTTAGGTGTACCTGTAGATTTGGAGAATGGTTTATGCTTAAGTGATGATTTTGCCCCTCCTTCTTTGATGGCCCCTGCCATAAATTTATTCAGGTTAGAGCTTTGATGGGAAGATGATACCGTTTCCTGTGCTTCAAAGTTAAAAATAATTCATTTCTCTTTGTTGAGGTTCGGTGAGAAGACTGGTTGTTGCTCTAATCTGAGAACTGTTCTCTGACCCCTTGGGTCTTTAGCTAATTCTTTGAGGGATTTCTTAAGTCTTTCTTCTCTAATTAACCTTTCTGATCCATTTGCCACCATTAGATATTGTCTCATTTCTGCTAATACCTCTTTAGCAATTCTTGGTCGGCCTGTTAATGGATTGATGCCGACTTGAGATGGTTGAATCACTCCAAATAGAGGGTCTGCTTCATCTAAAAGGTCTGTGGCTTTGCTCTGTTGATGCCTCGAGTAAGCGCTATCGTGGGGAGATGCTTCTGCCTTATCTTGTTCTCCTTCCATTAAAGCTTTGAGGAAAGGACATGCATCCTTTTCATGTGTTAATCTCTGACATTCATAGCAGTGTTTCTGTATTTTTTCATAATCATATATGACCTTTGTAACTTCACCAGAGGGGAGCCGGATCTTCTTGGATCTTCGTAAGGGCTTTGTAATGTCGAATAGAATTTTGACCCTAACATAATCATTAACTTGAGCTTGCGAGGGATCAAAGGCTACCTCAGTGACTAATCCTGCGAAATCTCCTAATTCCGATATCGCATCTTCCGTGAAGTGGTTAACCGGAATGTTCCGGATTTGGACCCAGATTGGTAGGAGAGTTAGATAATCTTATGGGGGGTTAGGGTGCCATCTTTCCATTATAATCGACCACTGATTATACGTTTGAGCCCCTTTGTTTAACACCATTTCAAGATCATGCTCAAATTGAAAAACAAACTGAAATTTCTCCTGGGATAGAGCGATTCCTTTAACCCTATCATAGAGTTGCCACTTTCGTGGCATATCACGAATGAGGCTAGACATCTTTTGACACTGCGGATTTAGCAGTAACCCAATCACACTCATTCGATTTCTTTCACATGAACTAAAAGCTGGAGAATCAAAGATGGGGTAGGGTTCGTCTTCAGCTTCCAGAGATAACGCTGCTATAGCTTGTTCCATGTTCATCGTCATCACCTTGTATGAAATCGGAACTTTCTCACAAGATCGCGAAACCGGACTTTCGATATAAAAGATGATAAGAACTCAAGAAATATCAACCACAGGATGAAAAACACTCTAAATCTCAGCCACATAAATACTCAAAGCTCTTTTAGGAAAGGGAAAGTGAATACTCTTGTTCTAAAGGAGAGTCTTAAGCCCAAATAAGGGAGTCCTTTTTAGAATATAGTATTAGTAAATATTATTCTATTCTATTCTAAAATAAGTTTTTTTTGGAAAATATAATATGTTCTCTCACATTCTATGCATATTTAAAATTTATTAATTAATAGACCAATATCCGAGCTAGACACGATTTTATATTGTTAAAAATATTTTAAATAAATTTTAATATAAAATATTTCATATATACATGCTATTTTATCTTTTTTTATTAATTTGTTAGTTGTTAGAAATTATTAAAAAAATTATTCATAGTAATTATTTGAATATAATAATATTTCATGATTATTACATGTTATTTTATCTTTGTTTTCATGAGCCAAACAAATGTAAATACATATAAAATTTTCTTTAGTTGCATAATAATATATCTATGTTTTTGTTATTACATTACTAATTTTTTTATCTTTTTGAATTTGGTATTTTTTTGATTAAATGTTAAATTTATTAATCAAAAATATTTTTTATACAAGGTAACAGTGAAAATAAAAGAATGGATGAAAAAAACCGGGCGAAGAAGTTTTTAGGTGTGTAATGTGCTCCGAATTGCCTCGTTAAAACCCAATACTAGAAAACCAGTAAGACAAAACTAGTATTGAGAAAAAGAGTACAACTCGGGAAGCACCACTTGTAAAGCCTAGACAAATAACAACTAGTAGTGTTTGGAAAATTAAAAAATCGGAAGCAAGAATCAGGAAGCCCGAGAGCACGAGATGAATGCATGTAAGAGTGAGTCATGGTGTTGAGAAATGGAGAGTATCCCATCGCCGAAGTAGTGAGTGCAAAGGTAAAGATGGTGTATATTGTAGACTGAGGATCCGATCTCTGATAGTGGTTGTTATGATCGTGCGAGTAAGCGCTGGGGTTTGTGGTTGGTGACCATGACATCGTCTGTTTCTCTTGTGCTAGATGTAGTAGATGCTGGTCTGAAAACACATTCTGAGAAGAATCCAGTCTAGTGAGTTGAGTGAGCTATGCCATAGGGACACCATTGTGCGAGCCCAGTCCAGAGTTAATCGACTATGGAGCATGCGAAAGGGTGAGGTCCGACCAGATTGTGAATGAATATGGACAGGCAAAGAATAAATGATTTCATGTTTCGTCTGGTTCCCAACAAAGATTACACGGTTGGACAACACCCCAAGCACGCATTCGTCGTCCTGTTTGTAACCTGTCAAGAGTTGCAAGCCAAAAGATGAAAGCAAATCTGTGAATAGATTGTGCAAACCAAATAGTAGAGTACCAAGGGGTGATAGGATAAGAGGGACTTAGCTGGCTCCAAGTGATAGCAGAGGAGAAGAATGGCTTGTATGTATTTGGTCCATGATGCTAAAGGATGACATCGGGGCTGCTTGTACTTGTGGTGTTGGTAAGGCTAGAAGCTGGCGATGAAGTTGTTGTAAATATAGGCTACGAGTTCGTCGGATCCGCCAAGAAGTGGACGAAGCCGCCGCCGCTACAGATAAATGTCGCGGTATACTGTACTCCCGGAATCCACGATCACCTGTAATGTTATACAAAGGACTCAACGTGGTCCAAACTTCAAACCAGAAGGAAGTATGAAATCCATTACCAATGGTAAAGCGAAGGTATGGGGTCGCTAGTGATCGAGATTGAAGGAGTTTCCGCCATAGCCATGAACCCGAGGTTGCTGTTGTTGTATCCCAAAACGTTTATCCTCTAATTAAATAATCCTCAATCCATGCTGCCCATAAGGAACTTGTGTCCGTGATTAATCGCCAAATAATGGCAAGTGAGAAAACCCGAGATGTTTCCTCAAAAGATCAAATACCCAATCCCCCAGAACTCTTTGGTTTACACACGTCTACCCAAGCAACTTTTTCGGAATGGTGATTAGAAGGAGAACCTGACCATAGAAAATTTTCACACATACTATTTATATCCCGAGGACATGCTTTGGGAAGTCTGAAAGACGACTGCCAGAAGTTAACTATATTGATGATCACAAATTGGATTAGCTGTAAGCGACCTGCAAAAGAAAAAATTTAGATGCCCAAGAAGACATGCGCGTGCGCAGTCGGTCAAGAAAAGGGGCGTAATCATTTCTTGTAAGCCTCCTGGTAGTTAGAGGCAAGCCGAGGTAGCGAATTGGCAATGAGGAATGTTGTAATCCCAGATGATTAACAAGTTGGATAGTGGCAGGTAAAGGTTGACGGTTGAGGAAGATCGAGGATTTTTTCATGTTGATCCACAAACTCGAAGCTTTTCCGAAGGTATCCATGACATCGACTATACCGGATAGTGAATCAAGAGTTCCATTAGAGAAAATTTGAATATCATATGCAAAGCACATATGTGTCAGTCCAAAGGCGCCGCAACGAGGGTGATACCCGTAATGACCACAAGCTGCAGCTGTATTTAGAAACTTAGACATCACATTGTGCCGGAGAACCCGACACAAACCCACCGACGCTGCAACTCGCGGATGAGACCGTGAAGAAGAGACCAATCACCGGCGAAGGAGCCCGAAACCAAAACCAGCCACAACACCGATATCCACTCAAAAAGTAGCAGCAACGGAGACAACATATCCAGACCCTACATGGCGACGACGAGGCTGAGGGAGAGGCGGCGGAATGACCTAACCGCGACGCGACACCAATAAATCGAAACACCGCCGAACACCCGAGGAGAAGCCAAAAACCACCAAGATAAACCCTCTTCCTCTATACCAAAGGACCCACGCTACCATTGTGGTGATTTGCGGCCAAGGACGGCGACATAAAAGAAGCGGCTAAAGAACAAAGGGTGGTCGCCGAAAGCCGCCGCCGCTAGGTTTGGCGACGGCTGACAAAATGGAGCACGGGGTTGTGCTCAAAATAGATCGACGGTGGCTTTCGTACTCTTTGACTTGCGTGCTTCCACATAGTACATCGGCGACCAACTCCGATGGGGAGGAGAGAGAGAGAGACAGAGAGATGAAGAAGTTTATTTAGGTATTTTTGCATATGATTTAGCCCTTTTCACTAAGATCTTATTCTTTCTGTAAGCTTTTATTTTCCCTGCATTTCCAATTGACTTCCTTCTTTTATGTATATTCTTACTTTGCCTTGTTGTTGATTGTGATCGGTGACTGTCTTATTAAATCTTGATGGCCTTCTTTTCGTATAAGGTTTTATTTTTCTGATCCTAGAAGATCCTGCTTCAGCTAATGGCAAAATGTTGCACCGTTGGATCAAAAGTGAAGCTTAGGTTTCTCTGTTCAGTTGACATTTGTCTCATTATGTTATTACTTCTCCGTACTCAGCTTTATAGAGATTTTGGGTTGATTAAAAAAAATGTGGCCTCCCATATTAATAAAAAACTAATAATAATAATGTTGTTTCAAAACATATAAATTATTGATAATAAAATCCAAAAACCAAACACCTTAATGCATAAATTTTCTGATTTTTTAATCTAAAAATTCATTAACCAAACTCACATAATCGAGATTTCATACCAACTCTCTCTCTATACAATAATGTTTTCTATGTTTCAATGCTTTAACGTTTTTGGTTTTATATTAATATACAATTATTGAACAAAACCTTTTTGGGTTAGCAAAAGTATTATATTTTAGTATAGATATTATTCGTTTTTATTATCAAATAACACATAAGATCTAGAGTTACTATTTAAATTTTCTTAAATGTAATTTTACCCCTCTCTTTATCTTTCCTTTCTTTACTCTATCTTTCTCTCATTCTCTTTCACTCGCTTGTTTTTTTTTCCCATTCCACTTTCCATAATATACGAACTACTTCTGATATATGGACTACTGTAATTTATTTTTTGGGTTTAGGGTTTATGTTTTTTTTTCGACTTAATATTTTGGGTTTAGGGTATATATTTTTGGTTTAGGGTTTATATTTTGTGTTTAAAGTTTATATTTTGGGTCTACGGTATAAATTTTGGGTTTAGGATTTATATTTGTGTTTAGGGTTTATATTTTGGATTTTGGGTTTAGGTTTTGGGTTTAGATTTGGGTTTATGGTTTAGATTTTGGGTTTAAGGTATATATTTTAGGGTTTATGATTTATATTTTGGGTTTAGGGTATAGATTTGGGTTTAGGATTTATATTTTCAGTTTAAGGCATAGATTTTGGGTTTTTGATTTATATTTTGGATTTAGGATCACTATTCACTATTGAATTAAATATATATCCATTTCAAATAATTTTAATCATGTTAGATTTAGAACAAATATGTGTTTTTTATATAACATTTTATTTTTTATATTTGAATATGAATTTATTAATTGCTAATAATAAGATGATAGGGTGAAATTTACAAATGTCTATAAAAAACTATTAGCAAGAGAGAGAGAGACAGAAAGAGGGAGAGATGGGTTAAAAAGGAGATAATAGTTGCATAATAAAACCAAATAACTAATTATACACAATTATGTATATTCACCTAATATTACTACTTCTTATGTATATTTAACCAATTAGTTCTTTTTATAAATACTAATTTGGAACTACTTTAAATTTAAACTAAAATTAAGTAGATATTTAGATTTAGTTTAGATTTGTAAATTTTGATGGCCTAAAATTTTTATTTAATTATGTAATTTTTCTTGTAAAGAAAAAAAATTGGGGCCTAGGGCCATTACGAAAACTCCGGGTTGTTGAAGACTCGGCAAAACGCGCGAGCTGGAGAAAGATAAAATCAAACCGAAATTAATTTCGGTTTTGGTTATGTTTCGACAACATACCATAGAAATTTTCTACAACCGAGCCGATCGTTCGGCAGCGGCGGCGCGCGTTTGGGTGGTTCATCTCTCTCCAACACACCATAATGTATTTAACCCAATTGAACTTAACTATTATTTCTCCCATATATATACTAGTGGGAAAAAGTTTTCCCAAACAATGTGGGATAATAACACTTGTTGTTGACTTAGTCAACACTTTTTGTGTTTATGCATGTTTAAGTTGCTCTCTTTGTATCTTCATTTCTCATTCAATTTCTACTCAAATTTAACTAATAAATATTCCATCTTATAATGCTCGTTACAGGGTTTCCGATGCACTCATAATCCGGTCATTCTTGTGAACGTCTTCACTGGAAAACTCGCTGAAACATTGGTCAATATCTCTTGTTCAAAATTATAAGTTCCAACATTATTTACATTTGGAGACACTATAGATGTTAGGATTAATTAGATTAACTTAGTCAAATAATGTTCCTATTAGTTAGGAACTAATGCTTTTAATTTCTGCATTTGATTCAGTCTTTTAGTTGTTCCTAATTCTTAGGTAGTAGTGAAGTAGTGCTTATGTTAGTGTTTGTAAAGGCTATTTAAGCCAGTCTTTGTTTTCAGTTTAATACACAGACAAATTCTCTCTTTGTTTATACTTCTGATAAATTACATTTGGTATCAGAGCTAACACAGAGAAAATACATGCCAGCAGAAAGAGAGACGGCATTGAGCATCCCCAAATTCGATGGAGATTACGAACACTGGGCAATGTTGATGGAGAATTTGTTTAGGTCAAAGGAATGGTGGAACCTCATAGAAGAAGGAGTGACAAAACCAATAAGAGGGATAGTACTCAGTGAGCTACAACAATCGGAGTTGGCTGAGCTCAGACTCAAAGATCTCAAAGTCAAGAACTATATGTTCGCGGCAATTGACAAGACGATCCTGAAGCAGATCTTGCAGAAGAATAGCGCGAAAGAGCTATGGGATTCAATGAAGGCAAAGTTCCAAGGGAATGCTAGGGTTCGTAGTGCCCAATTGCAGAGGATGCGAATGGATTTTGAGATTTTAGAGATGAAAATTGGAGAGAATGTGACTGAGTACTTTGCAAGGGTGATGCTTGTCGCCAATGACATGCGAAATTTGGGTGAAGACATGCCTGATGAAAATATTGTGGAGAAAGTCCTAAGGACGTTGTCTGACAGATTCACCTACATAGTTTGTGCGATTGAGGAATCGAAAGACATCAGAGAGCTTTCGATTGATGAGCTTCAGAGCTCACTTCTTGTTCATGAGCAGAAGTTCAAGAATAAAGAAACTGAGGACCAAGTACTCAAAGTAGCAGATGAGAAAGGAACAGGAAGAGGAGAGTCATGGTCAAGGGGGCGAGGTGGAGCTCGAGGAACCTTCAGAGGCAGAAGAGGAGGAGCAAGAGGTACATTTAATAAAGCCACAGTAGAGTGTTATAAGTGCCATAAGCTTGGACACTACCAGTATGAGTGTCCTAGCTGGGAAAAGGGGGCTAATTATGCTGAAATGGAGGAGCCAGAGGACATGGTCTTAATGGCTCAAGCATATATGAAGATGACAGAACAAACTTGGTTTCTTGATTCTGGGTGTAGCAATCATATGTGTGGGGAAATGCAGTGGTTCAGTGATCTAGATGAAGCATACATGCACTCTGTCAAGCTTGGAGACAAATCCAGAATGAATGTGGTGGGAAAAGGCAATGTAAGAATGGAGATAGAAGGAGCCTCACACATCATTACTAGTGTGTACTACATTCCAGAGCTGAAGAACAATCTAATCAGCATTGCTCAACTGGTTGAAAGAGGAATGGCAGTATTGTTTCAGGAAGGAGAATGCAGGTTGTATCATCCTGAGAAGGGACTATTCATGAAGTCTCTAATGACAACAAACCGTATGTTTGTATTTACTGCAAAGACATTGCCACAAGAACCAACATGTTTCAAGACCTCAACTGAAGAAACAACTCACCTCTGGCACTGCAGATATGGACATCTGAGTTACAGTGGATTGAGAGCTTTACAGTCTGGAAATATGGTGAGAGGTCTACCTGAGATCAAGACACCAAATAAGCTGTGTAAAGACTGCATCACAGGAAAGCAACAGAGAAATTCAATTCCAAAGAAAAGCACCTGGAAAGCTTCACAACCACTGCAGCTGATTCACACTGATTTATGTGGTCCCATTACACCAGAATCTAGCAGCAAAAAGAGGTACATAACCACTTTCATAGATGACTTTTCTAGAAAGTGTTGGGTTTATGTCCTTTCAGAAAAGTCACAAGCTCTAGATGCCTTCAAGAAGTTCAAGGCATCTGTGGAAAGAGAGTCAGGGCTGCTAATCAAGTGTCTAAGGTCAAACAGAGGAGGGGAATACAATTCAGGAGAATTTAAAGAACTCTGTGAAGAGTATGGTATCCGTAGACAACTGACTGCAACCTTCACACCTCAACAAAACGGAATTGCAGAGAGAAAAAACAGAACAATAATGAATATGGTAAGGAGTGTGTTGATTGGGAAGAGAGTTCCAAAAATATTTTGGGCAGAAGCTATTATGTGGTGTGTACACATATTAAACAGAAGTCCAGCTGCAGCATTAGAAGGAGTGACTCCAGAAGAAGCATGGAGTGGCAACACACCCAGAGTTGACCATTTTAGGTTGTTTGGATGCATAGCACACGCCCATATTCCTAAGGAGAAAAGGAAGAAGCTTGATGATAAAAGCATCAAATGTGTTATGTTTGGACTAAGTGAAGAGTCCAAAGCATACAGGTTGTATGACCCCATTGGAGACAAAATTATTATTAGTAGAGATGTAGCATTTGAAGAAGATGAAGAATGGGAATGGGAAAACAAGTCAGAAGAAGAGAAAAACAAGCTCACATGGAATGATGATTCTGAAGATGAAGTCAGACCAGAATCAAGAGAGGAAATTGAGCAAGAGAATGGTAATGAAAGTGTTACCAACACTGGTAATGGCAGTGGTAATGGTGGAGATACGGGGGCCAACCCTGATCAAGGAAGAAGAAGAAGACAACCTCCAATATGGATGCAGGAATATGTAAGTGGAGATAACTTATCTGATAGTGAAGAAGAAGGGCAAGAGAACTTTGTTCTTTTTACATCTCTCAATGATCCATCAACATTCAAAGAGGTTGTAGAGGAGGACAGATGGAAGGAAGCAATGGACCAAGAGATTGAGTCCATTGAAAGAAATGATACATGGGAACTCTGTGATCTTCCTGCTAATGCCAATACAATTGGGGTTAAGTGGATATTCAAAACAAAGTTGAATGAAAATGGGGAGATAGACAAATGCAAAGCAAGGTTGGTGGCAAAGGGGTATGCACAGAAATATGGGATTGACTACACAGAGGTTTTTGCACCGATGGCAAGATGGGATACAATTAGAGCAATTTTAGCTCTAGCTGCTCAACAAGGGTTGGCAGTGTATCAGCTTGATGTTAAGAGTGCCTTTCTTCATGGTGAACTCAGTGAGGTTGTGTATGTTGATCAGCCACAAGGGTATGAGAAACAGGGCCAAGAATCTAAAGTCTACAGACTCAAGAAGGCACTATATGGCCTCAAGCAGGCTCCGAGGGGCTGGTACAGTAGAGTGGAATCATATTTCAGTGAGAATGGATTCAAGAGCATACACTGTTTGTGAAATCTGATAAACAAGGTAATTTGATTCTGGTATCTCTCTATGTTGATGATATGATCGTAGCAGGAGTCAAAGGGAGCATGGTTGAAGAGTTCAAAGCATCCATGAGAAAGGAGTTTGACATGTCAGACCTAGGAGAAATGAGGTATTTCCTTGGAGTTGAGATAACACAAGATGAAACTGGAATTCACATGTGTCAGAAGAAGTATGCTCGAGAGATACTGGAAAGGTTCAAAATGGAGGAATGCAACTCAGTAAGGAACCCCATTGTTCCTGGAACTAAGCTGGTGACAGAAGATGGGTCTGGAAAAGCAGATGCTAATCAGTACAAACAGATGGTGGGGTGCTTAGTGTACTTAGCAGCAACAAGACCAAATCTCATGTATGTACTTGGACTAATCAGCAGGTTCATGGAGAACCCTACACAGATACACATGGGAGTTGTGAAGAGGATACTACGCTATGTTAAAGGTACTATGATCTTAGGTGTTCACTACAAAAGGAATGGAAGCAGAGTTCTTGAAACCTACTCCGACAGTGACTATGCAGGGGACTTAGACAGCAGAAGAAGCACATCCAGGTATGCTCTGTTCTTGAGTAATGCAGTCATTGCTTGGTCATCAAAAAGGCAACCAGTTGTTACCTTGTCTACCACGGAAGCTGAGTTCGTTGCAGTTGCTGGATGTGCGTGTCAAGTGATATGGATGAGAAGGATCCTTGAAGAAATTGGAATTGGTCAAGAAGAAGGAACAGTCATTTACTGTGATAACATGTCAATCATTAAGCTATCAAAGAATCCAGTGATGCATAAGAGGAGCAAACACATAGATGTGAGGTTTCATTTCTTGAGGGATCTTACAAACGAAGGCATTGTGGAGCTAGTTCATTGCAGGACTGAGGTGCAAATTGCAGATATCATGACCAAACATCTGAAGTTGGAAGCCTATGAGAAGCTTCGTGACTTACTGGGAGTTTGTAGTTTAAACTGAAGCTAGGGAGCATTCAGTTTAGGAGAGGATTTGTTAGGATTAATTAGATTAGCTTAGTCAAATAATGTTCATGTTAGTTAGGAACTAATGCTTTTTAATTTCTGCATTTGATTCAGTCTTTTAGTTGTTCCTAATTCTTAGGTAGTAGTGAAGTAGTGCTTATGTTAGTGTTTGTAAAGGCTATTTAAGCCCGTCTTTGTTTTCAGTTTAATACACAGACAAATTCTCTCTTTGTTTATACTTCTGATAAATTACAATAGAATGATTCTCCAGTCTCAGTACCATCTTATGGCAAGATTTAGATATAACAAATTAACAATTCGAAAACTTACATTTCAACATTCATGGTTTTGTTTGATTCTTGTTAATACATTTGATATTAGAATGTTGAAATATATTATTAATGTGAAATAAAGATTTTATATTTTGTATGTTGTCATGGGCTCTTAAAATACATAATATGTTCAACAACTTTTATTGTATCGAAAATCTCCAATTTCTTAGTACAACTGTCTCAAAAACACTAAACCCTAAATCTCAGAAATGATTAAGCAGCAATTTTTGATTTGTAGCAATACCTTTTAAGAACATCTTTAATCATCTTCACTGCTATTTTAGTAGCTTCTCCAACTCCATCAATTCCTTCAATCTTCGAAGCTAAACTTGACACAGCATCAAACTCAATCTTATGAAACCTATGAGCTTCTCTACGAACTTTCCTAGCTATCCTTATAAGTCCCTTAACAACAAGTGTCTCTCTTTTACGCAAATTCACCGATTTGACAATCGCGTAAATCGAATCAAAAACCAAATCTTTCCTCTCAAGATTTAACAAATGAAGCATTAAACTAAACCCTGCTTCTAAAGCTAAACACCATTCTTCATCACATTCTGGATTAAACAACCCTTTTATGATCTTTAACTCAAGACCATTATCCAAGAACAACATCAAGAAATCATCATTAATAGGTAATTCACTGAAGATTGATAACGTTTTCTTGGTGTTATCTTGTATTAAATTAATGAATACAATGAGATCTTCCCAAAGGATGTTGTTATTGAAGAAGATAACACTAGATATGATGCTTGAGAGGTGTTTAAAGTCAAGATCTGAGATTTCTTGTGAGACAAGGCAAGTGTTTAAATTTGTTTTGATGTCATTGAGTGCTTCTGCTTTTAATATTCCAGAATCTTTTTGAAGATCAATGAGGAGTGAATCGAGGAGAGAGAGTGAATAAGATCGAACAAAAGAAGGCGTTGTATTGAGTATGTATACTTGGATGAGTTTTAAGGCTAAGAGATTTGGGAAATGTTCGGTGAAGGATTGGTAAAGATGCTTAGAGAGGTAAAGGTTGGTGTTTTCTTTGGCGTAACAGAGATTCTTGAAGAGTTGTGTTGCTTTTGTGTTGTCAGATATGGCGAGAATCTCTTTTGCTACTTTAGAGATGTGGTGAAGAGATGCTGATGGTGGAGGAGGAGGGTAAGAGGAAGAAGCAACTTGCCAAGAAAACGAAAAGAAACTCATATTTTACAGAGAATGGTTGAAATCAGAAAACTCAAGATACGTTTAATATATAGTAAGATTCAATCTTGTTGAAACTGACTATATTACCCCCTAACTTGCCAACGAAATTACACCTTTTTATTAACCTTTTTTCATTTTAAGGTGTGGGTTAAGGATGTGTACTTTATATGAAATCCAACCGTAGTTTCAAATAACCAGAATGGTTTTTATAAGTATTTTAGTCGGATCCTCCAAACCTGACCCGAACTTAAATAGATTCGATTTTAACTTAAACTAGAATCTATTCGATTTTTATTTGGGTCTTATGTAGTCAGATTTGAAAGATCTGAAATTCGAATCGTCTGAACCGAAACTGAATATTTTTAGTGTGGATATTTTAACTGAACTGAACTGATATTCGGTTAATTCAGTTTGGTTTATTCTACTGAGAGTAAATCGATCATGGAATATAATAATCGAGTGAATGGATTTTCTGACAAAAAATATTGACTAGATATAATTGAGCTTACATTAAATGATATTTTTGAAAAATTATAGTTTTGTTAATTTGAGTGTTTATACTTAAAAGCAATTTATATTTTTTTAAACATGAAAATTTAAATTTTCAAAAAGTAGAATAGTGTATAAAGATTACTTCATTTTACAGTTGGATATAGTGTGAAGTTTAAAGATAATTCTTTGTAAATTAATGATATTAGAATTATAATAATTTTTTGGGCAAAACAAAAAATTATAAAGAACTGTTGGTGACGAAACTCCCTCATCAAGATTTTGCATCAACTAGTATCGTCTTAAGAACAATCCCAACGTGTATTGATCACGAGAAGATTGACTGAGAAGGCTGCCTACCTGAATATACCAAGAGGATAACAAAATACCCAGTGTGTAACTGAACCGAGCATGATATAGTCGCAGCCCAAGCACGTAGTGACCGAATCCAAGCAGTTCCAGATTTTTAGGGATACGCCGAGATAGTGGGAGAGCAAGGATAGGAACTATCCAAGAAAATTGGAACAAAAGGGAGATAAGTTAGTAGAGCCGAGCTAAATGGAAGAAATATAAAAAGAAGAAGAAAGAAAAAGACAATGATCTCTTTTCTTGGGGGGGGGGGCATTCTCTAAGACATTCATACAAATATTTGTAGTTTATACTTTATGTGTATTGATCTCCATTCGAATCAATAAAATCTTCATCTTATTAAGTCTTGTTGTGTATTTTTTTTCTTAGTAAACAAAAATCATTGAACTCCTCATTAATATTGAACTAACAAATTAGTTTTGGGATTCAAACATCCACAAATTGGCGCCGTCGGTGGGGAGATCTAAGGTTTTTCTGACGCAAGAGGAAAGACACAACTAGATCCGACATCGTCATGGCCGATAACGTAACACAACAGCCATATGGGTATGTCAGCACAATCCAGACATTACGCCAGTCTGTGCAAACTATGCACGAGAAATTGGAGATTCAAGACGCTTTAAACCAGTCCCTGGTCGATCGACTCGATAAAATGGTGAAGGAATCTGCAGATCAAGCCAAGGCGATTACCAAACGCCTCGACCAGGCAGCTTCCTCACGACAACGATCAACCAGGACTCCTTCTCGACGATACCCCATCTCCAGAGAACATACTAGAAGATTGCAATTTACCCAAACCTCGCACTCGGTTAGGGCGCGCGAACGCCGCTCTGACGTTGCAGAGACCTCGCCGAATGGCGACCTAGAAGAAGAGCAATCCGACCCGAAAAGCAACCAGTCTCGTGATAACGTCAAACATCTGAGATGCACTGTGAGCCTCGAGGCCTCAGGTGACTAAAGAGAATGTGTTTACCTATCCAAAAACTCAGAAGGAGAATCTGACAAATATGAGGACGATGGTCACATCCCATCTTCCCGACCCGATAAACGACCTCAACAGTCGATCAAGGAGATCCAAGAGATGAAAAACTCTCCAGGAGACCATTCGAAAAATGAACTCTAAGGTTCATCAGGCCATCAGCTCAGCCCCGAACTGGATCGCTTAATGGAAGAAACGCTCTGCAGCCCGTACGCCCCACACATAAAAAACGCCAAGGTACGGAACCCTGGGAGAATTAAAATCCTTTTTTATGAAGGAAAGATGGACCTCAGTGCGTACATGACGACCTTCCGCGTCGCAGTCGGTCGAGCACAGTTCGACGAACATGAAAAGAACGCAGTGTAATGTCAACTTTTCAACGAACACCTCCAAGGACCAGTACTCACTTGGTTCTCACGACTACCTGAGGGCTCGATCCATAGTTTCAACCAGATGAGCCTGATGTTCCTGAAGCACTACTCGGTATACATCGAAAGGGACATCTCAAACGCAGACATGTGAAGCATGACCAAGGGTTTAAACGAACCCCTCCGCCAATTTATCGACAGGTTTAAGGAAGTAATATCTAGGATAGTAGTCACCGACAATGATGCAATCGCCGCCCTCAAGAACACAATATGAGAGAATTGGAATTTCATAAGGATTTGATATTGAATCCTCCAGCTACCATTGACGACGTGCTACACAAAGGAAACGTATTTACACGAATAGAAGAGGACCTGGTCGAGATGCGGAAAAGAAGCCGGGAGAAAAACATAGCAAGCCAACAAGCCGCTCTAAGACGCAGTTTCCCAACAGGGAACCAAACCGTCTTTGCCGGGAGACTTAAAAGTGGACCTTGGAATCAATGGAAATGACCTGAGAGCAAGGGAACATCAAGAAACACTGCGATTACCAAAACCAAGACGGCCATTCTACTGAGGAGTGCAGAAATTTTAAGTTTTTCTTCTTCAATAAATACCAGATGGGAGAACTGATAGAAGCCAATAAGCCCAAGACAGTAAATGTTCAGCTGGAAACAGATGAACATATGGCAGAGATTAATCCTCCCAAACCAACGCGTCAAGTTCCCCACTAAAGAGGAAAGTAAAATGGACAGAGGAAGTCAAAAATCGATCCGAGCCTGCTACCTAGTTGAACTTAAACTCAGAGAAAGGGTTTTATAACAACTACAGATCGGGGAGCCAACCCCACCATGAGAACTAGCCTACGAAGAGCCTAAGCTAGACGAAGTAACACAATATTGCATCAACCCAGATTACCCAGAACGTTGCGTTGAAATATGTTCGAAACTGCAAAAGGACATAAGAGGGGAACTAATCCACTTCCTCAAAGAAAACAAGCACACCTTCGCCTGGAATATGACGGTCATGCTTGGAGTAAGTTTGGACATTTTGTTTCAAGAACTGAACGTCGACGCGATTATAAACCAGTTAAGCAGAAGAAATGAAAATTAGGCACCGAACAAGCTTACGCAGTCCAAGACGAGGTGGAAAGACCGTTGGGCGCAAGATCGATCGCCAAGGTAAAATATCCAGAATGGCTGGCGAACCTCATGGTGGTCAAGAAAAAGAACAGGAAGTGGATAGTGCACATCTATTTCACCGACCTGAACAAGGCATGTCCCAAAGACAATTTTTCATTACCAAACATAGACCAACTGGTCGAAGCCACAACCAGCTACAAAATTCTCTCATTGATGGACGCATCTCCGGCTACAACCAAATACTTATGCATCTAGACGACAGAGAAAAAAACAGCTTTCATCATGGACGGAGGCATTTACTGCTACAAAGTCATGCATTTTGGTCTAAAAAAAGCTGGGGATACCTATCAACGCCTGGTCAACAGAATGTTCTCTGAACAGCTGGGAAAAATGATGGAAGTCTATATAGACGACATGCTCGTCAGATCATCCGACGAAGACAACCACGTAGGTGACCTGCGCACCTGTTTCCAATTATTGAACACATACGTGATGAAGTTGAACCCAGCCAAACGCACTTTTGTAATAACATCGGGAGAGTTCTTAGGCTACTTGGTGACAAAGAGAGGCAATTCGGGCTAACCCTAAGCAGATCAACGCCCTCTTAAGAATGTCATCACCCAAAAACACAAGAGAGGTACATAGGCTGACAGGCCGCATAGCAGCCTTAACTCGATTTATATCAAAATTAACTGATCAATGCATGCCGTTTTACAACCTCTTCAAAGGGAATAAAAAATTAATTTGGAACGACGAATGTGAGCTAGCGTTTAACGACCTGAAAACCTACTAATGGCGCCTCCTGTTCTATCAAAACCAGAAGAGGGAGAAACCATATTCCTCTACATCGCAGTAACTTCACATGCAATCAGCTCAGTCCTTGTTTGCGAAGGACTTGGCGATCAAATACCAATTTTATACCTCAGGAAAATCATAGACGACGCAGAGACGAGATACCAAAAAATAGAAAAGCTAGCTCTCGCAGTAGTACATTCAGCGAGGAAGTTGCGATCTTATTTCCATTCGCACTAGATTGGTTTATAATCAAATCAACCGCTATGGACGATTTTGCATGATCCCAACCAGTCAGGGAGACTTTCCAAATGGGCAGTCCAGCTCAGCGAGCACGACATAGAATTCAAAAGTAGAACTTGCTCGAAGTCTCAGGTCCTAGCCGATTTCCTAATAGAACTACCCCCTGAGATAGATACAACGTCCAAATGCACGAAGCACGGTGGTCCCTATACATCAACGGAGCAAGCTCCAAACACGGATCGGAAGTGGGAATACGACTAATAGCCACAACATGGGAGATGATTGAATAATCATTCCGACTAAAATTCACAACATCGAACAATGAAGCAGAATACAAAGCGATGATAGCCGGCATGCACCTGATAGAGGCAATCGGGGCAAAATGAATCAACATCTACTGTAACTCCCAGCTAGTCGCAAACCAATATAGCGGCAAGTAGGAAACAAAGGACGACCGAATGGAAGCATACCTAGATGTGGTGAAAACAATATCCAAGGAACTTTTAGAATTCGACATGTTCAAGATCTCCAGGGGGAAACACGCCCGCTGACGCTTTAGTTTCCTTAGCGTCGACTAACGATCCCTAGACTACAAGAATCATACCAGTCGAAACCATCGATGAACCAAGCATCTCCATACCTAAGATCGCATGCGTCATACAGGAAACGATAGAAGAGGACAACGCAAATTCAGACCCTGGGGACGTCAAAGAAGACGAGATCCCAATGGAAGCAGACGAAGTCGAGGCAAAGATAGACTGGAGAATTGGGATACTTGCATACATCACCGACATAATCTTACCATCGAATAAATGGGACGCAAGAAAACTCAAAGCTAAAAGTGCAAGATATACACAACTGGACGGGAACCTTTACAAATGGAGCGGACAAGGTCCAGTGAAGTGTGTCTTCGGACACGCAACAAAGAAGATTATAAGAGAGGTCCACGACAGAGCAAGCGGAAACCACTCAGGTGGCAGGGTGTTGGCATCCAAAATCAAAAGATACGGATTTTACTGGTCAACCATGATCACAAATTGCGAACAACACGTACTAAAATGCGAGAAATTCCAAAAAAATGCACCATTGATATACCGACCTACGGAGGAGATGCAATCCATCACATCACCATATCCTTTTATGCGATGGTCTATGGACATAGTTGTCCCCATGCACAGATCAAAACAGAAGCGTTTCCTGCTCGTCCTAACCGATTATTTCTCTAAATGGCTTAATCATTCGCCAAAGTTAAATCTAAGAACGTGGAGTCTTTCATCTGGAAGAATATCATTTGTCACCACAGAATTCTATATGAGATACATACCGACAAGGGCCCTCCAATTCACCTCAGATAGGTTTAAAGACTTTTGCGAAAGAATGAAAATAAATCTAACTTATTCAACTTACCCACAAGCAAATGGCCAGGCAGAGGCCGCAAACAAAACGATACTTGACGGACTAAAAAAGAGACTAGACGCGAAAAAAGGAAATGGTATGAGGAGTTGAAAGGAGTACTCTGGTCGTACCGGATGACACCCAGGAGTGAGACTAATGATTCCTTATTCGCCTTAGTATACTGCACCGAGGCAGTAATACCTGCTGAGACATAGGTACCGACCTTGAAAAGAGAGTTGGAACCCCAGAACGTGGACCAAAATGACCAGATGCTCATATATATAGCCGACACCATCGACGAACGTAGGGACCATGCAACCAAAAGACTACAAAACTATCACAACGTCGCATCACGATTCTACAGAACAAAATCAAACAACGATGATTCGCAGAGGGAGAGCTAGTGTTGCGGGAATTTTTTCCCGCAAGGGCAGAGAAGAATGCAAGAAAGCCAGGAATAAGATGGGAAGGACCGTACAAGATTTCAAAAATTATCAAACCGGGAGTGTATGAACTATAGGACGCATACGGGAATGAAGAACGACACCTATGGAACGCTCAAAATTTGAAAAATTTTATTGTTAGGCCTAAGAAAATCATTTTCTTATCATTTCTTATCTACGCATATTGTAAATTCGATTCAGTGAACTACGACCAAGGCTTGATCCCCACCTGATGGGTATGTAGGCAACTCTTTTTAGAGAGTTCAGCTATATTTATTAATCAATCCATAGTTCTCCTCTTTTCCTTATTAATTTTTCTCAAAAAATGGGGGAGATGTATTCGTCCTTTACACTCCGACCCAGCCCGCCCTCTATTCCTTATTAAGTTTTCTCGAAAAATGGGGGAAATGTATTCGCCATTTACACTCCGAACCAGCTCGCCCTCTTTTCCTTATTAATTTTTATCAAAAAATGGCGTCCTTTACACTCCGACCCAGCCCGCCCTCTATTCCTTATTAATTTTTCTCAATAAACAGGGGAGATGTACTCGTCATTTACACTCCGACCCAACCCGCCTTCTATTTCTTATTAATTTTTCTCGAAAAATGGAGGAGATGTATTCGTCCTTTACACTCCGACCCAGCCCCCTATATTTCTTATTAATTTTTCTCAAAAAATGGGGCATATGTATTCGTCCTTTAAACTCCAACCCAACCCGCCATTTCTCATAAATTTTTATCAAGATAATGAGACGACCGTGCTTCCCACTTCCTGCCTCAACCATGGGCTCTTTGTAAACCATCCAGCCAAACCAAGGCAACGGATAATACCCAACCCGCATCCCAACCTCCCCAACGGAACACCTACGACCTCGCGACAGCAACTAACCATCCAGACGAGTCGTGACATATCTACCAACCTTTTCAATCGCTTCCGCCTTCTATATTTACCAATATACATACAAAACCGAGGGGAGAATACCACACCATACTCAACAAGCCCGATAAACTAGTAAGATCATCTAGATCCTTAACCACCCTTACTTCGCTAGTTAACACTTAAAATATAAATAACTATCTAGGCATATCACATTGTACGACCTGGCCAGTCGTAAAATGCATCTCACACCCCACAGTGGGTATTAGCCTTAGCAACCCTCAGCAATGTATAAGCGCTAAAGCTGAGCCCTGACTCACAATAATACATTGAAATGAATGGAAAACCTCTTTTCTTTTGACAATCGAAACCCCATTTCTAATATAACATTCGACCTCTCGAATAAATTTTCCAATTTACGACAACGAGTCGGGTAATCAAAATTCCTATTCTTACCAAGTGCAAAGCTGAAACACTGTTTGAGCAGGATAACATCAACAACAAGAAGACTTAGAATGTTCCATCAAAGACGACCAAATCAAAAACCAAGCAAGATGTACGAATAAAAGAGCATAAACCCAAATAACAATCCTAATTAAACAAAATCAAGTTTCAGGTAAAAGCCTCCCCATGCATTCAAGTTCAAAGAAAATAAAAAAGATTGGGTAAAAGCCTCCCTAGGCAGCCATGTTCAGATCCAAACCAACTTAAAAAGAAAATTAACAAGTAGAAAAGAGGAAGTCGCAAGCAGTCACTCCTCCCCACAGGATCACCATCATTACCCTTGGGGGCTTCTTTCTTTGCAATGGTCGCAGCTTCCCCTATGCGGACTGCAACCTCCACGGCCCTGTCAAGCACCCACTTGAATTCACCTTGGCTCCTTCAGCAGCATCACCACTCGTCACTCCCTCAACAAGAATCTTGTCCTTCTCTGCCTCAATAGCAGCTTCTTCAACCAGATCAAGAACCGGGAGATTAATACTGTAAGGGTTAATACCCTCAACCAGATTAGGCTAAGAAGGTTCACCTCGTTGATCACTCAGGTCAGACCTAGTAGGTGATGCCATCCAATCTTTCTCGGCGTACAGTTCTTTGAAATCTAGCATCTCCAGCTCCTGGGAAAAAGTTACCTGGTCCACTTCCAGATCCTTCTTCTTTGACTCCAGTGTGGATTCCCCTCGGAGCAAGATGTTAACCAGCTCCAGATTCTCTTTGATCTGCTCTACTTGCAACATATTTTCTTGATACACCCGCTCGTTCACGACTTTTCCTTTGACACAATCCATCCTCTTTGCGAACTTCTCAGTCAACTCATCCTCTTTATCGTTCACCTTCTGTGCAACGTGTTCATCCATTTTTTTAAGGACATCCTCCAATTCCCTGGCCATGCTCCCTACTTTATCCTTCAACTTCCGTTTCATCTTGTCATAATAGATCACTTCCTCATTCACTCTCTTAGCATCCCTCCTCCTCAGATTCTCGAGCTCCGCAACTTCAGCCTTCAGCTTGCCATTCTCTTCGGTCAACATCTCTACCTTTCCCACAATAGCCTTCAGTTTGCAAATCGCTTTATCAGTCTGAATCGTCGCATTGGCAACCAGCTCCACATCGGAGTTCTTCTTAGCTTTTCTGAGCTCATCATCCAGAACCCCCACTAAGCGATTTGCTAAAGTAGCAATCTACACATAACAAAGTTTTTTTCATTAACCCAAAATCGATTCCAGCGTTACCCAGATAATATGTAGACATCCATACCTCAGTATGAGAGCGAGGAGCAACAGATGATCGTACACCTTAGGTTCACCTAGCCGGAGTTTGGACATCAACTCATCACAAAGATCCCTTTATTCCACAATGGAGGACTAGTGCGGCCATGTGAAAATGAAGACGAGCTTTCTTTTCCACCAAAGCCTCCAAATGGCGAGTGATGCGAAGAATTATCAGAGGACGAGAAGTTTTCTTCCCATAAGTAACAGCCCTCTCCCAACGAGAATCGCCTTGCGATGAATCAGAAACCTCGATCATGTCCACATACATCTGGGTACCGTCCCTAGGCATATGCACCTCCTACGCAAAGCTCGGGACCACCAAGCCTGATGCGCCCTGAAAAATCTTGCTCTTGCAAGCTTTGCGGTAGGGTTTCAGATTCTTCATTGCAATAGACGGATTCAGAGATGGAGTATATGCAAAGAAGAAAACTGATAAATCGCAGCGAACCAAAACAAAACATAAACCAACGCAAATTCTTACTTGAAGATTATTCGGACAGAGACGCTAATGGAAACCAATTGCGAGAGACTCTAATCTCCATCAAATGTACTCCAGTTGTTCAACCTGTTATTTTCTAAAAGGTCCCGGTTCTTCAAGTACTCAACAAAAGGATTTTCGACCTCACTCAGATGCGGAAATAAAAAAAAAAAAATATATATATATATATACGTGAGATGAACAAGTTAATAGACATATAAAAAGGAAGAGAATAACAAATTCAGAAATGACAACTTAATGCGAGGAAAGGGCAAAGCGACGAGATGGGAATAGACTAAAGTTAGAGTGGTTGCACACAAATTTCCCTGGTCCAGAAAGTTTGCAAATCGCCAGGAGCCTTAGTCTCGAAGGATAAATTACTAATCTCCAGAAAAAAAAATCGATCCCACTCGATCTCATCTTTGGGCGTTTTCCCGGTTGTAAATCCTTGGGTAGGTTTGTTTGCAAGATACCATAAACCACCTTTCATACCCCTCTTGACGTGAGTGATTTCTTTGAGTATGTCACAACCCAGTTCAAATCCATTTTCCCTCGCTTGTATCATTAAGAAAGTTTCATACTGAATCCCTTTAGGCATCAATTGGCTCAAGGTCATTCCCCGACGACGCACATACCAGACCAACAATTTAGGGATCGGGAAGCAAAGCCCGCACGGCTTGAAGAAAATCTCATAGATCGTGATGAACCCAGGCGGATGAGAGTCCGGAAATTCCCCAGGTTCAGGGATGAGAAACCTGATGTCAGACAGAAAATCAAGTTTTCCCCAAATCAGCGATTCCGTAGATCTCGTATTAGAAACTTCTGGAGTTTCGATGTTGGCCCTAGCCGCGACATGCAATGAAGAATCCCTACTCTGGGAACGAAGCGCTAGTGGATTTTCCATACTTTACAAATCGAGGCAGAAGAGAGATTAAAGGAAGAAAAATCGAGGCGGAGAGAAGAATCAAGGAAGACTGAGAGAAATCCACGGAAGTGGAGGTAGAGACTTGGGAAAGAAACTGTAAACCCTAGTGGGGAATAAAGAAATAAGATATAAGAAAAACTTTACATTATCACGACTTGGAGAGAGAGATGTGGCAGTTGAAAATGGAGTGGAGAGAGGCGGTTCTTGATATTTGAAGAGGAGAAAGGCAGTAATAATTGTCTCGGGAGCGCCAAATTACTTTTATAGGAGTAATGATAACCGACCTCGCCAATCTTTTTTGCATTTCGAATTTGGTAATAAATAAGATAATCTCAAATAATATGGAGAATCTTAGAGACTGTTGAGTTTTCCAGCATTATTCCAATCCAAAATCAAAACTACTTCCTCAAGGATCGATTAAATCATCTATGTGGATAGATCAACCAAAATCCTAACAAACGTAACATCATAAAATCTAATATATCACTGAAAGTTTGACTTCCAAAAGGGTGATATCGGAACAAAGTAATGTTCTCCCTTTTTGCAAGAATAGCATACGCGAGAGTTTCTAAGTCAAAATCGTGCTGAGAACTAACCAGCTCGTCAGTTGAAGGTCACCCAAACTTGCTAAGCTCGTAGGGAGACCTGGGGACTAATCTGTTGGTGTTAAAACTCCCTCGAAAATATTTCACCTCAGGTAGTACCATCTCAAGAACCATCCCAGCATGTATTGATCACGAGAAGATTGACTGAGAATGATGCCAACCTGAATATACCAAGAGGATAACAGAATACCCATTGTGTAACTGAACCGAGCAGGATATAGTCGCAGCCTAAGCACGTAATGACCGAGTCCAAGCAGTTCCGGATTCTTAGGGATACGCCGAGATAGTGGGAGAGCAAAGCTAGAAACTACCCAAGAAAATCGGAACAGAAGGACAAGAAGTTAATAAAGCCGAGCTAATTGAAAGCAATATAAAAGGAAGAAGAAAGAGAAATAATTTTTTCTTTTTTTGGGTGAATTCTCTAACATTCATACAAATATTTATAGTTTATACTTTAAGTGTATTAATCTCCATTTGAATCAATAAAATCTTCATCTTATTAAGTCTTGTTGCGTATTTTTTTTTTTATTAAACGAAAATCATCGAACTCCACATTAATATTAAACTAACAAATTGGTTTTGTGGATTCGAACATCCACAAAAACAAATGTCTTAGGGAGAGTTATTCAATATTGATTTTAAATCAACTTCTTTGTATTTAAAATCATCAAAATTTAAATGTCAATAAGATTCATTTGCAAAGATTTCTAAATGTCTATATGATTCATTTGAAAAGATTTTAGAAATCTTTGTAGTTTACCTTGGATTTGAAATTCATATATTTGTTAATAGAATTCTACTACAAGTCATTTCAAATCAATTAAAATACAAAGATTTTAAAAATCTTTTGTGGTTTGAATAACTCTGGATTTTAAAATATGATTTAAAATCCTTCATCGAATAACACTAGATTTCAAACTCTATTAATGAATAGATTTCAAATATTATAATGAATAACACTAGATTTTAAAATAAAATCTAAAAATAAACTATTAAATAACACCCCTTTAGTTATTTTTAACTATGCTAACCACCAAAATAAAAATCGAATCTAATTATTCGCATTGTATTTTTAATATAGTGTTACATTTTTTCATGTAGACTCATAAATCATATAGAATAACATATAACTAAATAAGCACATGACAAATATTTCAAACAGAATAAGAAAAATGGCATACTAATAATGCACTATTTAATATAAAGTTTTTGCCTTTATTTTCTACACATGAAAATTGAATCTTTATGACCTTATTAAAAATTGTTTTTTTTTTGTCCCCTAACCAATTCAAAAAATTTTAATTTTGGAACTAGAAAGTGCGAATTTTTTACAAGTATCAATTTTCCATTGCATTGGATTCTAATTCTAAACATTATAGAGAAAAAAAATTTCCTTTTTGTTAGAAAAAAGCAACATTTTTGACTTCCCAAAGGAGTGAGCTTTCAGTTTCCTAAATTCAAAACTCTCTTTGTCTTCTCTCTCTTTGCAACGGCTCTCTCTCTTGTCATTTCAATTCAAAACTTCTCTTACCTCTCTTCTTTAACGTCTCTTGCTACTTCCTTCAGCTCTCTACCAAATCTCAAATCTTTATGAACTTTCCTGATCTAACCCTTTTTCAACAATAATCTCAAATCTGACTTGTCTTATCTCTCTTGAGAGAGTGAGATAAAGTCGAGACCTTTAGTCGATTTTAGGGCTAGATCTTTACTACGCCACAAATTTTAGGATTTGGGTCAATCTTAACACATTCTGGGTTCTTATTTAGCTGAATTCGAGAATTTGCCACAAGGGTTTTTGTGAACTACACTAAGTGTATTGATCCATGAGTAAAAGGTGTGGACTTTAGCATCTTAAGAGGTAAAAGTTTTCATTTTTATGATCTAATTTCATCAGATTTACCAATTTTTAGTTACATTGTTTTTGAATCCATAGGTGGAAATAGAAAATGGACATTGTTGAGAGAAAAAGACCTAGAGGAACTTTTCTAAATCTATTTGATTGGCCTGGAAAATCAAGAAAGAAACTTTTCTCATCTAATATCTCTCAACTCTCTGGTATCTCTCCATTCTTATACTCTCCTTCTTCATATACAAATTTCAATATATTTAAAGTTTCTTCTTTTTAAAAACAGAAGATTCAAAACAAGCAAAAGAAAATGTTCAAAACATTTCAATTTCAAGACATTCTATTGTAAGACTCTTTTTGATTAAGTGGCTTATTAAGCAATGTTTTTGTTTCTATAGAAACTGATTTGTGTTATGTTCTCAACAGTTTGAAGTTGATCAAAGTGTAAAGAACCCGAGAAGTGATTCGAGTTGTTGTGCTTCTTCTGTAACTAGTGATGATAACAATGTGGCTAGAGCACCAAATGTAGTAGCTAGGCTCATGGGACTAGAGTGTTTACCGATACAAAATGGTGTCGAACCACGGTTTAATCCTAGTCTTGATCCATACTTCCTTAGATCCTCGCGCCAGGATGTTACTGTTGATGACTTTGATGGTGTTTCTTTGGATACTAGAACTAGTAAAGGTCTACAAAAGCAGATGATTGAGCGGTTTCAAACCGAAACTTTACCTCCAAGATCAGCTAAACCAATCTCAATCAGTCACAATAAGCTTTTATCACCTATAAGGAATCCTGGATTTGTACCATCTAAGAACCCTGCTTATGTAATGGAAGCTGCTTCAAGAATGATTGATTCAAGTCCAAGAATGATTACAAGAACAAGAGTTGTTTCATCATCTGATTCTTCACCAGTTCCATTAAGGATTAGAGATTTGAAAGAGAAATTAGAAGCTGCGCAAAAAGCTGTTCCTCGAATCGATACTACTCGTAACAATAGGCTTAAAGGTGAAGTGAAGCAGCAGCCTTCTTTCTCTGCACAAGCTAAGTCCACCATTAATCAAAGCTTAACAATGGCTTCCTCCTCAAGTGGTAACAAGAGAATGTCTTTAGGACAAAAGGAGAAAGTAGAAGCTAAGAACCGCGCAGTTAAGAAAGGATCTTCATTGAGTACAGGGAAGAATGTGCTTAAGCAGAACTATCAGAAACAGAATTGTAGAGACAACAATCAACAATCTAAGAAAGTAATGAACAAAGTTGTAAATAAGGTCCTTGTAGAAAGTGGATCTACAACGAAATCTCGCAAGAAGAGTCTTCCTCGAAGCAAGAAACCGAGGAATAATGGGGTGCAAGAACCGGGAATTTATGAAGATAAACGGATTAAGAGGAGCGAAAAGTCGATAAAATGTAACATTTCGATTGATGGTGATTCAAAAGATGATCAGAAAAGGGACATGGATGTGATCTCTTTTACTTTCTCATCGTCAATTAAAGGATTATCATCTCATTCACAGGGAATCAAACAAGATCATGTAGATTCTTCTGTTAGATTCAATGTGATAGGTGGTGATTCTTTAAATGAGCTTTTGGAGAAAAAGCTTAGAGAATTAACCTCAAAGATCGAATCATCGAACTCTAGTTCGAACCAAGAAGAGTCTTTGAGTTCCATTTCAAAGGATAGAGTCTTGAATCAAAACAGTCTTGATAAAGGATTATCAGAGAGTGAATCTGTTTCTGATTCAACTTCATTCTATAATAATCAGACATTTCAGGTTAGTTTCTATAAAATGTAGCTTATTTGTTCTCTTTTCATGTCTACTAGTCTCTGAGATTATGTTGTTCTTTTTCCCTTAAAGAAGAAGGATATGATACAAGGAGAAGAACATGAAGTTAGTAGCATCAGTACTCTTACAGAAGCAGATGGTTTTGAACTCCTTTCCAGTAAGAGTTTCTCTGATTTCAGACATGACAGAGAATATTGTATGTCTTTGTCATTTTATGTTTTGATTTTCTTCTGTTTTTACAAGGGTTGGATGTTTCGGTTTACAGTCCGGTTACGGTTCGGTTTATTCGGTTTTCCGGTTTTGTAAAAAATTTAAAACCGTTTGAACCCATTTGAAATAAGTTTTGGTTTAGTTCCGTTTTGGTTTTTAATTTGGTTCCGGTCCGCTTTTTTATATACAAGTCGTTAAAATGTAAATAATGATTTATTTAACTTTTCCTAGTTTAATATGCAAAATATATATTTTTCAATCATACATATAAATATAAAAGTATACAAATTCTCTACATTTACAATTTATTTGGTTTGGTTCCGGTTTTTTTGGTTAACAAAAATGGTTTTGGTTCGGTTACGGTTTAAATTTTGTTTCTTAAATAATCAAACCTAAAGGTTTTTTAAAAAATTTCGCTTCGGTTTTGGTTTCACTTTTTTGGTTCAGTTAGGTCCAGTGTTTTTTCGGTTCCGATTTATATGCCCACTCCTAACTTTTACACATAAATCTTGAATCTTTAGGACCACAAGATGTAAATCTAGTGTCTTAGTAAGAAACTGGTTTTGATTTGCAGCTAAATATGCTTAATGTTGATGGTTTTTTTCAGGTATGAATCAGAGTTCTTCAGAGAAAGAGATCACTTGTGATTCATCAAACGAGTCACACCAAACATTAGATGAAACAGATTCATCATCATCATTCGATTGGGAACTCGAATACATAACCAAGATTCTCAACTCTAATCAGCTCATGTTTCAAGACTTTGCCTTAACCACAAGTGAATCATTACTACCATTAAGCCTCTTTGATGAAATTGAACACTCTCAAGGATCTACGATGTCAACGAAAATCGAAAGAAAGACGCTTTTCGACAGTGTAAACCAATGCTTAGCAATGAAATCCGAAAGGATGTTAATTGGAAGTTGTAAAGGAATGATGATGGAGATTATGTTGGAACATAGAGATTTGTTGGTTGAAGAAGTGAATAGAGAAGTTAAAAGATTAAAGAAGATGAGAGATATGATGATTGATGAGCTTGTGGATTATGATATGAGTTGTTTTGAAGGAAGATGGATAAGTTATGAAGGAGAGATGTTTGAAGAAGGTATTGATATTGAAGAAGAGATAGTTTCTGCTTTGGTTGATGATTTAGTTAGTGATCTTTTATCTTGATGTTCTTGGTTTTTTTAGAAGCTTCTGATTCTGTTTTTAAGAAGCTTCTTTTGGTTCTGAGATTGTTATTGATGAAGTGACTAATCTGAATCTTCTTCTTGTCTGAAAAGAATGTCACAGTTTGTTTGTTCTGTTTGTGATTTTGCTTCTATTGGGTTCAATGATTGAAAATAATTATACTTTATTAAGTAAATAACCTAATAAAAGTACAGAAATTATTTAAATTTCTTAAGATTATCAGTTAATTCATAAGTAACAAATTTACAAATGTATAATATATATTGTTGACTAAAAGATTCATAAAATCTAGTTATATTTTACACAAAAATTGAGAATTTTGGAAATATATTTATGGGAAAAAAAAATCAATGAAAAAACAGACTTAAAATACCATCGTTCTAAATAAACGTAGTTAAAAATACTAGGGCTGGAAATTCGGTTCAACTGGTTCGGTTAAGGTTAGTTTTTTCGGTTTCCAGTTTTTTGGTTTTTGGATTTGTGTGTTGAACTAAACTGAATAAATTTTCGGTTCGGTTCGGAAATCGGTTAATTCGGAGTTTGGGTTATTTTCGGTTATTTATGGTTTTTTTGGTTTTTCGGTTTTTCGTTTGTTCTCGGTTTTTTCAAAAAAAATAAAAAATAAACCGATCGGTTCGGTTATCGAAATTGAATTTTTTTGTGTCGGTCGATTATCCGAAACGTAATTCGAATCTGTTGGAAAAATCTTGGTTCAGTTATGTTCGGAAAATTCGGTTCAATTTATATACCCAACTCTAAAAGATATAAGAAGCAAACAAACAAAAATTAAACATAAAAATATGATTACAAACCATTTATTACTACATACCAAAAAAATATTAGACTACTATAAACCTCTTTCCATAAAATACTATAATGTATTATTTAAATCGGTTTAAAAACAGAAATATAAAAAAGACTAGTCAATTTTTTTCAAAAACATATATAAATATAGGAAATTTTCAAAAATCTCATTTTTAAGTTTTAATTTTAAAAATAACAAAAAAAATTTTAAAAATACCACAAATATATTAACTAAATCTCAACTTTCAAAATTAACTTTTATATTCTATTTAGTAAAATTACTCCAAAATATTAAATTCTAAACTTCAAAATTTTGATTTGCATGTTTAAAATATTTTTGGAATAATAACACTTTAACAGTATTTTCCGAATATTAAAAGATTCTTTTCTAGAACATAAATTTTTTTTTTTGTAAAATAAATTTATAACGATATATCGATATATATCCCGGATATATCTATAATATTTATTTTGTTCATATTTACTCATAGTAAAAAGAACAATTGCAAATTAACTTTTATATTCTATTTAGTAAAATTACTCCAAAATATTAAATTCTAAACTTCAAAATTCTGATTTGCATGTTTAAAATATTTTTGGAATAATAACACTTTAACAGTATTTTCCGAATATTAAAAGATTTTTTGTTGGAACATAAATTAATTTTTTTGTAAAATTAATTTATAACGATATATAGATATATATCCCGGATATATCTATAATATTTATTTTATTCATATTTACTCAGGGAAAAAAGTTGAAAAAACCCTGAACTTTCCAATCGCGGAACTTTAAACCCTCAACTCTTAAGTGATCCATTTAAAACATCAACTATCTGTCGAGTTCTTATTTAAACATATACTTTCGTTGACTTATCCAAATTAGACATGGTATTAGTCAACCGTCAACTCAAATTAACAGAAGTTAAACGTTGACTTTTTTAGGGGTTAAAATGGCTTAGTCAACATAAAATACGTGTTTTAAATGACTAAATTCAAAAATTTAGTGATTTATATGGCTTTTTAATAGTTCATGGTTTTTTTTGTCTAAATTCAAAAGTTCAATTTTTTTGGCATAAAATCGAAATATAAATTTTTTCATAAAGTTACAAAATTCAAGATTTTCTTACGTATTTATTTTGTACAATCTTGTAATTACATTAGTGAATATATATATATATATATATATATATGTTTGAATTATGTAGATTTTAAATTCAAGCT
>OVBE01001733.1:0-34604 GCA_900406425.1 Iberis pinnata
ACGACGTCGTTTTCATGATTTAGAAACGATGTCGTTTTGAGTTAACGACATTACTAATTTTTAATTAACGGAGTTAATTACGTCCGTTAAGCAGTTTAACGTCGGGTTTAATATGGCTTAGTCAAAGAACTTGTGATATTTATATGGCTTAGTCAAATATAGTACGTGTTTAAATTGGCTCTCGTGACAGTTCAGGAATATTTTGGCGTTTTCGGCACAATTCACGATNTTTTGTGAATATACAATCCAATAAAAAAACGGAAGGAAAAAAATGTAGTGAAGGATATTACCGTCTTTTTACATAGAATAACCAACTTTTGAATTGCTGATTTCAAAATATTTTCCTATATATATATGATACAGAGAGCGAGAGGGAGAGTTTAAAAATGGAGAGACGAAGAAGAATCAAAGCAGGAGGAGAGAAGAAGATAACTCTTGAAGAATACCTTGACTTCTTCATCTCTGCAAATTCTTTCGATCTCACTATCCCTTACCTTAATCAGGTAATTTCTCAAATCGAATCCTTCTTCTTACTGATTCGATTTCCCCTCCGATCTAATCTTGAACTTATTTTTCTCTGAAGATCATTCACATGCACGGTTTCCGAAAACTTCACAAATCGAATAAGGTAAACAAAAAACACCAAATCTCTTGTTGAAATTTTCAATTTCGGATGTGTAATTTTTTTAGGTTTAATCGATTCTGAAGATTTGAAAACATCATCGATCGATCGGTTTTTTACCAGAAAACTGTAAGTGAAGCTGTAGAAGCACTAGATCTAATAGATCTCTCTCGATCAACATTGATACAAAGCGAAATCTCTTGTTCATCTTCTTCTTCTCTAACTCTAGATGAAGTGATAACCGATATTGAAGCTCTGAAATGGCAAGAATGTTGTCTTACTTCACTCGAGACCATTAATTCTCAGAAAGTTACTCAATCAGTCGCTAAATCGAAACAGAGATCTATCAAGAGAAAGAGAACTACTACGAAGAATATTGCTCAAATTTGTTGATGAAGCAGCAACTACTCGCTGACGAATCTCTCAATTAAGGTTTTACACTACTCCTTTAGAATCTCAACTTTTCGAATTTTTCCTTTATGGATTCGGTTGGTGATTTTTTTTTTAATCAAAATTTGTTATGATGATAAGAGTCTATTCACTTACTTTATTGCTAATTAAAACTAATTATAGTATTAATTAACTTCCTCTAAATAGAATTACAATTTAATCAACGTAGATGGAAAAATGACATTATACCACATCAAGCATTACTTTTCACCGAATTCGAGTTTTTTTTTACTTTTCCAACTGGTGAATATTATTAAACATGAACGGTTTACAACTGAAGCATACCAAAGCCTGTAATTTTTTACTTTCTAAGCTAAGAAATTCAGGAATCAAAACCTACAGTTTCCGATTTTATAAGCTCGGAAAATCAGGAGATAAAAACTCAAAACAATGGGAGCCAAATAGAGACAAACACTATTTGAAACATTAATATAAAATGAAAGATAAAATACAAGTTAACCCTTTTAAACGACCGAGTCTTCCAACAACTAGGCACCGCAAAGAAGACGAAGCGCAATAACGATCTGACAAACATTTTGAAACTTGCTGAGATTGTCCTCGCTTAAAATAAGAAGACTCTAAAGAGAAAACCATGCATTTTGACGAAATGGATGAACGAGACCTCGGAAGAGGATTATTGAACTCGTTGTAAATGTCGGGGCCTGAAGAATCGACTCATAAGCGACCACAAACCGATAGAAAGAAGGCACGAACCAGTCAGACCAATTTGAAGGTTTGATCTTGTGGAGATAACATAAAGTTGCCTAAATGGTTCACTGAATTTGAGTATATATAATTTATATGTGCCCTCAATATAGATATAGGTTATTAAGGATGTTCATTTTGGTAACGGGTGGGATCAGGGGCGGATCCACTTTATGAAAAACTCACCAAAGTAGAATTTTAATTTTCTCCGGAATTACCTGTTTCCATACCTCATCTATCCAAAGAATTCCATGTAAGTTGCTATTATGAATCACCACAGAAAGATCTTCCAAACCTGCAAAATAACCAGATTTTACGCTGTATACCCTCGACGTATTTCGGGTCCAAATTCGTTTATCTTCGGCTCCAGTTTTGCTAGGCTGGAGAAAGAGTATTTCCTTTTCTAAATTAGGTAGCAGCTCCCTCACTCTACTTATAATCCATCGTCCTTCTTCATCTAGGAGATAAGCCACTCTCAAATACTCCTGATTTTGTAAGAAAGGGCCCGAGATGCGTGTACTATCATTAAGGGAGATCCAAGCGTCATTCCATATAGATATAGATTGGCCATTGCCAATCACCCATCCTAGGTGTGTTTTGAGAAGGTCCCTTCCCACTAGCACACTTCTCCATCCGTGTGACATTTAAAAAACCTTATGTTGGGTAATATTTCCCTTGTAACACACGGTTTAAGAGGTTCCTAGGGTGCTCCAAAATTCTCCAAGCTAATTTTCCAAGAATTGCGTTGTTAAACGCAACTACATCTCTAAACCCAAGACCTCCCTCTTTTTTGTTCCTAGTTAGCGTTGTCCGTGCAATCCACGAAATTTTCTTCGTTTGTTGGCTTCCATCCCACCAGAACCTAGTCAATACCGATTGTATCTTTTTGCAAAGAGACATAGGTAACTGGAAGCATGACATTGCAAAAGTTGGGATAGTAGACAAGACACTTTTAAGCATTGTTAATCGTCATGCTGTCGATAGGAAACATGATGACCAACTAACCATGCGTTGGTTCATTCTATCAATGATGGATGCAAAAAGGTCCCGCTTCTTGCATCCAAAGAGCTCGGGTAAGCCGAGATATTTCCCCATGCCCCCTTCTCCGGCAATATTTAGGGCTTTCTTGACTCTAGCTTTAACGGATTCATTCGCTTTTTTAGAGAACGTTATAGAAGATTTCTGAACATTGATGAACTGGCCTGAGGCCTTTTCATACATGGTCAAAATCTCTTTTAAAGCGCCAACACTCTTTGGGGATGTGCTACAGAAAAACATCGTGTCGTCTGCAAACAAAAGATGATTAATTCTCGGGCTGCCCGTTGCAACCCTATATCCTTTTAGATTTCCCGATGCTTCCGCGAACCGGCATAAACCGGAGAGTACTTCACTGCATAGTATGAAAAAGGTATGGTGATAAGGGATCTCCTTGTCTCAATCCGCGTCCCGGTTTGACATAACCTTGGGCCGACCCATTAAAGAGGAATGAAGTTATAAATGAAGTTTTTATATTAGAATGTGACAAAAAAATCAACTTAGCTTAAATTACATTACTACATAAGCCAAAAAAAAGAGAACATAGTACATAATAAAAATTGAGCAATCATAACAAAAACATATAGTTTATGAGTTATATATAACAAAGGAAAGCTAGAATAAAACTTCAAATCACATGATAGAACAAGCATTAGGATTCTCATCACTAAACTTAGAACCAGTTTGTTGGCTAAAGATAGAAGCATGAACAGGATGATGTTGATAAGCTGAATAGTCATTACTATCATAACCATGTTTGTAATAATTATAAGAAGAAGATGGAACCGGTGCATGGTGGTTTATTGGACCATTGCAACCATGAGGATTGTAGAAATAGCCACCGTTGGTGCTGTTTCCTCCGCCGCCGAGAAGAGAGCTATGTTCAGGGTTAAATGGAAGTTGCCATAGCTCAGCTCTCCTGCCAGTTTTTCTAACTTTCTTTAGAACTTTCATTTGATCAGCTATGCCAATCACTGTTACTTTTTGTTGTAACATGTCGATTTCTACCTCATCTACTCCTGTTTTACATCAAAGATAATATCTCTTAATGTTTTGAGTATCATTCATATTGAAAATAGTTATGTTCTCCTCAGAACCGGTCCCGAGCCCAAGCATAAGCTTGCGGCCTTTTTTATTTAAAAATTTTAGTTAAGATAATAACCCATTTTTTGAAAAATTATACAATTTTAGCATATTTTTTCATTGTAAATTGTGGCCTTTAGAAAATTTTAAAATCTCAGGACCGATCCTGGTTCTCCTTCTCCTTCGTTGATTAGTGAGAATTAATCATTTGTAAATTCTAAGTACAAAAGAATAAATGTAAATGCAATACAAAACACACAAATGGTATTTAGAGCAGCCAAAACTTTTACTACCTCATTTCTTCTTCTCTTTTTATGATCAAAGAGTTCAAGTCCGTACATCTTTCTAGGACAAGATTCAAACCATGTTATATAACTCTTTTCGGAGAGCAGACCTCTCTTAACATGAATCGAATTTGTGACCTCTTAAATCCTTACATTTTCAGGATCTAGGGGCTTAACCACTAGGTCAACTCATCGTTGGTTTTACTATCTCATTTTTTAAAATAGTACTCCATCCGATTTATTTATTTCTAAAATTATTTCACACAATTTAAAAAATGGTAATATTTATTTAATCTTAATTAATACATTGATAATTAATGATTTAAAAAAAGAATAATTGTAAAATTTAGGTAAAATATGTATTTGAAAACATAAAAACATAATTCAATGAAAGAGATATTAGATTCTAAAATGACAATAAAATGAAATGGAGGTACGTAGTAAATGTTTAAATTTTTTCTTTTATTTCATAATGATAAATTTATATTTTCTGTTGATATTTAATTACTATATTTTTATAAATTACTATTGGTTTATTATCATGGAAAAGTGCTTAAGTGCTACAAAAATAGTACACAACTTCTTCTTTTTTGTCACCATAGTACATTCATAACTATATAAATTTATTTTTTCTAATTTATATGAAAATTCTATAAAATCTCTTATAAAAAAATTAAGCATCTTTTTTCTTAGATTCTTCATTAGACTATTTAGTAGGGCTGAGAATAAAAACCAAACCGAATTTTTCGAACCGAACCGAATCTAATTACGTTTTAATAACTAAACGGCACAAAAAAATTCAGTTTCGATAACCGAACCGATAAACCGAAAATAACCAAATAAACAAAAAAAACGAACCGAAAACCCGAAAAAATAACCAAAACTTAACCGAATAAACCGAACTTCAAAACCAAAAACCGAACCGAACTGAAATTTTATTCTGTTCAATTCGGTAAAAAATCCAAAAACCAAAAAAATCGATCTGGATCGAACCGATTAAACCGAATTTCCAGTCCTGCTATTTAGGCTTGTATATATAGAGGCTAAAGGACTGAATAATACAACACAATCAATTCAATATTTCTTGACAATTTTTTATATTGTCCTATATACTATTTAGTTAACAAACAAACAAAACAAATGAAGCAATTTGTAAGAGATCAAAGAGTTTTCACCTCTCATCTTTTGAAGTGCAGATTTAACTCTACTCTCACATCCCTCACAATCCATGTGGACTCTCATCTCAATAGTCTGATGATAAACCAAAAAAAAAATGTCAAATTCATAACGAAAATAAAAACTAAAAAAGTAACAATGAAAGCAAACAAATATGAATTAGAAAAAGATTTATCATCTTTTAAAACAAAAAACCAAAAATATTTTTCTTACCGTCATCTTGAACTTTTGTTGATGATTTAAAGAATGTCTAAAATATGAAGTTTATGATGAATATTGATCAATGGACGACATTGGCATGTGTGATATATATAGTTTTTTCTTGTATTTAAAATTATTAGTTTTTCTATATATGGTTTATAATTTTGGGGACAATGGATCGTGATTAAGGAATAAAGTATTAATTTTTGCACCGACCTTTTATTTGTAAAGAGTTGTATATATGAGTTGTGAATAGCTTGCTTCATATGGGCATCTAACGACCACTTATTGTAGTTTCAATATATTTAAGTTTTTTTTCAGCATTGCATGTAGTGAAAATATCATCAAAAATAATTTTCCATGTAAATATACCATATGTTAGAATATATAAATATAATTTTTAGTACATAACTTTCTAATGATCAAAAAATTATGGACCGAAACTCGTACATCTTCCTAGTGCGAGTGAATTGAATATGTGACCTTTTAGTACATAACTTTTGATAGGTACAAATCATACAATTTCAACCATATCTTATGTACAAGGGAATATACGTATATATTTTAACCTTATTTGTTCTAAAAATATCAAACATAAAAAATTAATGTTTACAAATTTAAATTTGAATTTTTGATTTGGGTACTTTTTTGTCACCAAGTAAAAAAAGACTACTAAAAGACATAAGACATATTTCGTCGAAACCACTACGGTAATGTAGGACCTACAAAGGTAAAGCTTTGATTTCTTTTCCGGGCTTCGCGAACAAGAAAGTCAGCCTCTAAGTTGTGCATCTTTGGGCAGTATTGAAAGTTAACCTCCGGGTAGCAGCATCTGTAATTGATCACATCCGTCAATTCTGCAGTAAATGACGGCCAATCCGCAAGGACTGAAAGCATATTGAGGAGCTCTTTCGAATCCATGTAGAAAGTCCCACACTAGTAACCCATTTTAAGCAGATTCTGCATGGCCCAAATCAAACTCAGAAGCTCCACAAGAAGTGGTGAAGTAGCACGGAATACTCCTCTGGAACCCATGACAATGGTACTCCCTAATGGATCCTTCAAAATCCACCCTAGCCCACAGAACGGGCCGTCCTTCAACCATGAACCATTAATAAAAGAACTATCTCCCTGATGTGGTAAGATGTGAGCACTTGTTTGGGGTAATCGGTCCAGAGCCCTCTTGTGAGGCTAAACAACGTTACTATGGGCATAACTCCAATCTGAAGTTTCTTTCGAGGCCAGTGATACGATATCTAGTAGATCCCATGATGTCTCATTGAATAATTTACCATTCTGTGCTTTCTAGTTAAACCACATTAGCCATAGGAAATTATCGCGGGTAAGGAGACTACCATTTGCCGAATTTGCCTGAGAATATAGAAACTGGACATTTTCAAACAAACTAGATGTAGGAAAAACATTTGGACCTGTCAGAATGGAAAACAAAAACCAAACTTGGTAAACCTATAGTTTATTTTAAAAGGTTTAGAGAATAAATATAAAATTTTATAGTTATTTTAAATTTGTGATATTTTAGAATAATAATATGTTTATGGTAATTTTGTAAGCAGTTAAAATTGTATAATATTTTTGGAATAAAAACTTTAAAATACTATTTTTGAGAATCTTCCTAACAAATTATAAGTTTATTTCATGAGATGATTGCACATAAGGTATGTTGATTGTTCGAGTGGTCAAATTGGAACGTTATAAGTTTAATTTTCATGGTCAACACTAAACAATGACTAAGTCTAATCTACAAATTAAGAAAATGATCGTTTGGCCTAATTCATCATTTATTGGTTGTAGATATGAATTAAGGAGGAGAAAGCATAGTTGACTTTTGAATCAACTAAATGTAAACTTAGGAGCAAAGTATGGATGAAATTGACAAATTTAAACTCAACAAGCGTCACTAACGGATCTTGTCCATAAATTTAAACTCAACAAGTTGTAATTAGTGAATTTGAATTCACTAATTACAACTTATTAGTTAGTTTTGGTGTGATTAGAGTTTAGATTTAGAAGTTTACGAATTAAATTTCGAAGTTTTAAAGTTATTGTAAATTTGTGAAATTTTAAAACAATTATAATTGTATGTATGGTTTTTCGGAACGTAAACTCAAAACAAGGCCGGCCATGAACCAAGCTCAATGAGATATTTGTCTCTAGACCTCAATTTTTTTATTTTATTTTACATAGTTTTTTAGAGTTTATAGATCTCCAAATTTTTTATAAGAAAATAATATTGGCCCAAATAACAAGTACATGAAATATTTGTCTTAAACCCCTATAATTTCAGGGTCGGCCCTGACTCAAAATATAATATTTTTTTGAGAATCTCCAAATATAAATTTTCTATTCGACACATACATATAAGTTAGGCCATGTTCATTTGCTAGTCGCTAACGGCAGCGATTAGCTGCAGCTGTTATCAGTCATTGGTTATGTTCGTTTGTCAGTCGCTAGCGGCAGCGATTAGTAGCCGCTGAATCTATTTTGAAACGCTAGAAAATTTAGCGGCTAAAATTTTTAATCGATAGTCGCAGCGATTAGTCGCTGGACCAGCGACTAACAAACAACACAATTTTAATCGTTGCCGCTAATCACTGCCGCTAACGACTGACAAACGAACATGACCTTACTCCATACCAATAATTTTTGTAAAATTATTTTACCATAAAGCGGTAACTAGACTAATATTTAAGACATGTATATATTAAAATAGAGCAATAAATAGAATTACCTCGCCGCATGTAAGATAAGGTAAACCACCATAAAGATAAAGAATGGTCCAAAACATTAATATGTGAAGAGCTATTGTTCTTCTTAAGAACCTATAGAACCATTGTTTCTTCAAGTCCATTACATTGTTACGTCCTCCACACTATTTACATCATTACAACAATCATATAAGTCATTCAAGAAAGAAAAAAACATAAGACAATTGAGAAATATTTATATTTTAGTTACCTTATATTTGATATATTGAGTGTCAAATATCCACAAGATATGACTAAACCATAAACCTTCTTTAGGACTATGTGGATCACGGTCTAAATCTGTGAACTTGTGATGAAACCTATGTATGCTTACCCAATCTAATGGATCACCCTGAGAACATTTGATATCATGATTTTATTTGATCATAAATTATAATATATATATACTATAAAACACTCATAAAAGAATCGTAACATCTATATCTAACACTAATAGATGATAAAGGCGAATGACCATCAATCATTTTGTTTAGTCACGATATATGACTATATTTTGCGAGCATCAGTCCAAGCCCAGATATATATGACTACATTTAATTAGTCACGATTCAGTCATATACTCCCTCCGTTTTTTATTGATTGATTTTTTAGGTTTTTCACACATATTAATAAAATACATAAATAACTAGTAATAAATACATATTTTTCTGTGTAAAAAAATTTCTATATTTTTTAGCCAATAAATTTTCAATGATTTCAATTAATATGCCTTGAAGTTTACAATTTTATAATATTTAAACATAAAACTATATAGAAATTGGTGAAAATCAATCTTTTTCAAACAATTTTTTTTCTAAAACATCAAACATTAAAAAACGGAAGGAGTATCTGATTATACATATAGTCATATATTTTATTACAGAGATGATAAAGCCCATATATATGACTACATTAATTGAATTGTGACTAATTATAGTCACAAAATTATTACCAAAAAGTCGCAAAATAGTTGCAAATATATGAAACTATTTGTATAATCGCAAAAAGTAATTACAAAACGACTATTTTTTCTTGAAGTAAACTAGTTTAAATTACCTGAAGAGCAAAAACTGCAGAATAAGCAAAAGGATATTCAATCCATTTAGGGATCTTAAAGCTTTTGTGAGACAAATTTCTATGATAAGAGAATGTGATGCTTATTGAAGTCAACAAGTAAAGCCCCAAACCAAACCTTAAAGCTTCCCATTGAAAGTTAAATGGAGCCAATAGACACAAAATGTGCACAATAATAACTGTTAATGCTCTTACTACATCCACCAATGGCCATTCTCTCTTGAAATATGCTCTTTTTTGCTTATGCATCACTCTCCTATGTAAGTTGTATGAATATAAAATTGAGGAACAGATTTATTTATATATAGGCTAAATAATATGCTAGCCAAGAAGTTCATAAATGCTCTTCATCTAAATTTCTTTTAACTTTAATATTCTGTCAGCAACACATCTTTTCACACCATATCGTTGGAGTAGGTTTCTTTTTTGTCTTATAGTGATTTTCTATCAAATGATTAAAAGTAAATTTTATAAATGGTAAAAAAAATTTTAACTTCGAAGTTCGCATCCACTAGCAGCTTAAACCCTTAAACATTTTGACTAACACTTTACACTTTAATAATTGTAATTGAAAAATTAGCATATTTAACCCTCAAACTTGCCCTCATGGAAGTGAAAATTTTGAATTTGACGGCTCTACAAACGCCGTTGAAACGAAATTTGACACTGTTAACATTTTTAAAGCGTGCTCAAAGCGTGCTCTGTTTTGTACAGTTATTAAAAACATCATAATATCATAATACAATTAAAAAACATGTGTTATCTATTTTATTTAAAAGTTTAGTATCATAATACAATTAAATAAATTTATATCAACACACATTTTAATAAAAAGGAAAAAAAGCAATTTTTCGAAGCAGAAGAAGAACAGTCGACACTAAGAGTTTGAAGAAGAACAGACGGGAATTTATTTCAAGGGAGAAGAACAATCAATTTAAGGGAAATGACTGATGATTTGAAGTCGAGATGGGGTAAGAATTCGCTGGAGTTTGCGATTTTTCCCTTTTTAGATTTGCGATTGAAATCCAAAATTTAATTGGAGTTTACGAGTATTAGGCTTGAAATCACTTTAAAACGTCTTTAGTTTCTTGTTTGGTGTATAGATTTGGTTATTTAAGAATGCAATATTTAAATTCTACGCCTTTAAGATTAATTTTTTGTGTTGTATTTTTGTTAGGAAAACATTTTAGTAGTATTTTGAAAATTATTAAGAATATGTTAGTATATTTATCCTGCAAACTAATTTTAATGGTATTTATTAATTATGATTTTGATAACATTATAAAAACAGGGTATTGGAGGTGTGTTAGTGTACCACATGACATGGCTAGTAAATTCAGCATGCCATATTTGGGGTTCGAGGTCTTGGAACACTAAAGATACTTCTCGTAACATTTGGTAATATATTTATTATTCTACATTGACATACATAAATAAAGTCGGTTTTGAATTCAAGTAGAGCAATTACAAAATTACGACATTTATCAAAAGTTTAAATTTTAGTTTAATAGAACTCTCAAAAATACTCTATTTCGTTTTAATTTGAAAAACACTATTACGGTTTCAATCGTTCCAAAAATATCATAGACAATTTTTTTGTTATTAAAATAACCCAAATTTAAAATAACTTTAAATTTAAACCATAAATTTTCAAAATTAAACTTTAATCCCTTCATAAGTAAATTCTAAAATCTAATTAGTTAACTCATATACAAAAATTTGAGTCGTTTAAATTCAATGTTTATGTTAGTGGTTTTTTGGAAAAGAAAATATTTTAATCGAATTTTTGAAACAATTAAAAGGTAGTATTTTTGAAACATAAACTGATATTTTTAACGTTTTGTGGAATATTCCAATAAAAGTGGTTCATTTTTTTAAAACAAATGAAAATATCAAATGTTTTTTCATTTTTAGATTGCGATTTTTAAAATTTAACGACCAATCTTTAACACACATAGTTTTAGATGTCACTACTAAAATATCTTGTTTAGTACTAAGTATAAATTTGGTACTAAGTATTAAGATGTGACAATCTTTGTGAAGGTGGTTAAGCTTATTTACAATGGGAGAGAGTTGGCACAATAATCATCATGCATTTGAATCATCAGCAAGACAAGGATTAGAGTGGTGGCAAATTGATATCACTTGGTATCTCATTCTTCTATTTCAATTTCTTGGATTAGCCACTGACATCAAATTGCCCTCCGAGTTTCAGAAACAGAAACTAGCTATTACTCGTTGATTCATGTCATAATCTTAATTAATAATGATATATGTCACTCGTTAATTATAAATCTTATATGTCATGTTTTCGTTAAACATATTCTAGTTTATATAAATAAAAATTTCTGGTTGATTTATAATATAATGTTGCTCGAACTTATGTTCATTAGATATTCCTATAAATAGCTAATAGCAATAAAAACATTTTATAATCAAGTGGGTGTGATTGAATTATTTTCATTCAGATTATGTAATATTATTAAATCATTTTACAAGATACAACAACAAAGGACATCCTTTAAAAGCATTCTTCATATGAGACAAAAACAATATTTGCTTATGATAAAGACATATTTAAAATAAACATTACATTAAAAACCAACGATGAGTTGACATAGTGATTAAATTCCTAGATCATGAAAATGTAATGGTTTAGAAGGTCACAAGTTCGATTCACCTTAGAAAGCGTATTCTCTCCAAAGGAGAATTATATAACATGGTTTATACCTCGCCTCGAGAGATATACAAGTTTCAGTCCAGAATTCTCTAATCATAAAAAAGAACATTACTTTAAAACTTAAATCCACATTAACCGAAAATACTAATTTTTTTTGTTTCATAATATAAAATGCTTTTTTAATCTAAAAATGCATAAATTAATACACTTTATTTCTCTCTTTAAACCATGTTATTTAATGTACAATTATAACAATTTAACAAATCAATAAAAATATAATATAATTAATTATAAATATTTAATAGCTTTAAAGTTTGCATAGAAATGTGAGAACATCTTACATTCTAATATATATATTTTTTTTTTCTTGTCAACAAAATAAATCTTTGTAACTTCTTATATTATCTAACAGAGGAAATAATGTTTATACCTGATTAAAATTACACATTGCATGAAAAAATTAAACGTCAAAATGCGTTTCTTAATAAAGTAATTAAGTCTTCATCAATGTAAATATTATTATTAATCCTAAGTTGGGCTATAGTTATATTATAGGCATTTGACTAAAAAAAATATACTTAAAAAGTTTTGACTGTAAAAATAGCGTTGGCTGTTGGTAAGTAAGGATAAATTGTAGTAATAATATACACCAATAAATATTTTAATAAAAAAATTATAATATTATATAAATTTTTTAAAAAAGCACTAAAAGTAACTTATTTCAACATAATTGGTTTGTGAAAACATGTGCTACTGACAAAAATAATTAAAGATGGAAATTTACAGATAGAGCATTTAATTAAAGAAAAAAAAAGTGAATGATCTTGACCACCATTTATCTTCACATATATATACATATGTTATACTCAATCTTATGTTCATATAGTTTCAAATTCAAATATACAATATGTGTGAACTCACTAGAGACAATGGTTCAAGCCAAAATGGACTTATGGCTAAGCAAAAAAGAGCATATTTCAAGAGAGATTGGCCATTGGTTGATGTAGTAAGAGCATCAACAGTTATCATTGTTCACATTTTGTGTCTATTGGCTCCATTTAACTTTCAATGGGAAGCTTTAAGGTTTGGTTTAGGGCTTTTTGTGTTGACTACACTTAGCATCACATTCTCTTATCATAGAAATTTGTCTCACAAAAGCTTTAAGATCCCTAAATGGATTGAATATCCTTTTGCTTATTCTGCAGTTTTTGCTCTTCAGGTTAGTAAATCTAATTATATATATTATAATATATAGATATGTCTTATGATTTGTTTATAAAGTATGAAATGAAAGTACATGGCAAATTTTTGGACAGTGCAAAAAAAAATATATGATATAGTCCAATATAAGATTTTAATACATTAATTTTTCATAAATAAATTATAAAAGAGCTATAATAAATTTAACTTGTTAATCTATTTAAAAAAATTTTTAGTAGAATATTTTGGACTATATATCACTTAGCTTAAAGTTATTTTGAAGATGGTATGTAGAGCCGATCCTGAAATTTTAAAGACTACGATCAAAAATTTAAAAATGAGCCGATTCTGAAACTAAAATTTGTAAAATGGGTCGTTACTTAAAATAAAAATTTTGAAAAATAAATATAGACCGTAAACTTGTGCTTGGTATCTTAGGCCTCAAAATCGACCCTAATAGTATGTGAAAATATATGAAATATTTTTCAGGGTGATCCATTGGATTGGGTAAGCATACATAGATTCCATCATCAGTTTACAGATTCGGATCGAGATCCACATAGTCCTAAAGAAGGTTTATGGTTTAGTCATATCTTGTGGATATTTGACACTGAATATATCAAATATAAGGTAACTAAAGTATGAATATTTCTCAATTGTCTTTTTTTCATTCTTGCATTGTGTGATTTATATGATTGTTGTGATAATGTAAATAGTGTGGAGGACGTAACAATGTAATGGACTTGAAGAAACAATGGTTCTATAGATTCTTAAGAAGAACAATTGCTCTTCACATATTAATGTTTTGGACCATTCTTTATCTTTATGGTGGCTTACCTTACCTTACATGTGGCGGGGTAAATCTATTTATTACTCTATATAAATAAATATCTATTGCTAAATAATTTTATTGTTTATAATATAATAAATAAATATATATTAAATAAATAAATATTTATTTATTTACTTTTTAATATAATGTTGCTAAATAATTTTATTGTTTGCCGTCTCACCCTTCAAAAATTATTTTTTTCATAATTTATCGTAATTTATTAGTGTATAAAAGATATATATGTGATTAGGGCTGTGCATTCGGATTTTGGATCGGTTTCAGATTGGTTTTTTGGTTTTCGGTTACTCGAAATTGGGAAATATAAAAACTGTTTGGATTTTTAGTCAAAATCGGATTGGTTCGGTTTTAAGATTTTTTAAATAATCCATTTTGTATTCGAAAAACCGAAAAATCTAAAAACCTATATAAACCGAAAAAACCTGTAAACCTGCAACATAAACTTAAGTATGACATTAGGAATTTTGAAAATCCCCTTATTGGGTAAATTTTTTTAATAAATAATTGGTATAATTAAAAATAACTTTATATGTATGTACTAATCAAAAATTGATACTATTTGTTAATTATATATTTTATAATATAATATTATATTTAGGGTATTGGAGGTGTGATTGGGTACCACGTGACATGGCTAGTAAATTCAGCATGCCATATTTGGGGTTCGAGGTCTTGGAACACTAAAGATACTTCTCGTAACGTTTGGTAATATTTAAATATTCTACACATTTAATAATACTTTACATTATATTTATCCAATTTGCTATCTTATCATCATAAACATCGTTTTAAAATAATTGTTTTTTAAGATTTTTTACACTGATTAAAAAGTTTACATTTTCTATATAAAAACAATAAATATTATAAATCAATCAATAAAAAATATATTGTAATTATTCTATTAATAAAAAACAATAATTATTCTAAACCAACCAATAAAAAATATATTATAGTTATTCGATTAATAAAAAAATTAAATGTATTTAATTTTTTATTAAAAAATTTTAAGAGACAATTAATTTAAAACAAAAGTATATTTTTAATAAAATAGTTAAAACAAAACGGAGAAAAATACCGTTTAACCGTTCATTCTACACACCTAAAACGTATCATTGGTTAAGAGAAAATGATTTATTAATAATCACCCTTCAATAAAAACCACTTGTCCACTATCAGCAGAACCGGTCCAAAATATAAGATTTTCTATAAAAAAAAACAGAAAATGTTTATTTTAAAAATATTACATGAACCAAAAAAATGTGTGGAAATTTTGGATTGGTCCTGACCATCACTTAATTAAGTTTTATGAGTTGAACAAACCAAAACACCCTCTTGAGAACTACTTTAGTTTTCAAAGTATTGGCTTCAATTTTTTTAATTTTGTTTCAAACTCCCAAATTCTGAAAACCGGCTTCGAAACTACATAACCTAAATATAAGCTACCTTTGTTAGAAACTAATTACTTTTAGATGTGAATATTAAAATATCTTGTTAATTAGTACTAATTTTAAAGAGATATTTGACAATTTTTGAAAAGGTGGCTAAGCTTATTTACAATGGGAGAGAGTTGGCACAATAATCATCATGCATTTGAATCATCAGCAAGACAAGGATTAGAGTTGTGGCAAATTGATATCACTTGGTATCTCATTCTTCTATTTCAATTTCTTGGATTAGCCACTGACATCAAATTGCCTTCCGAGTTTCAGAAACAAAAACTAGCTATTACTCGTTGATTCATGTATGTTTTGTCTCAAGATCTAGAATATTTTAAAATCCAAAGTTTTTATATAGAAATAATCTAATTAAGTTATATCAATGAGAGATGTAACATAAATTATATTGTTGTTTTTACCTTTTTTTGGCTTTGAGATCATGGTATGTTTTGTATGTTTATGTGTAATAGATTTCTTAATCAATATATTAATGAAGTTATTAGAGTTTATATATTTGGCTTTTATATAAGTTAATAATACAAAAAACTGAATAATCTAATGGTTGTCACTTCTGTCACCTGAATTCAAAGATTTCAAACTCTTTATCCCTGAGTAACTATTTCGCTTCACTAACCTTCTAACCAAATCAACCGAAATATTATATACTCCTTCTGATTTTGAAAGAGTGTCACTTTAGAATTTTCACACATTTATAAATTTCATATTTCCTTAAAAATTGTATTAAGTATTATAAATCAACCAATAGAAAAAATACTGCATTTTTTCTACTGATCAGAAAAGTCAAACTCATTTAAATTCTGCATTGGAAAACCTAAAAAGACATTCTTTTGTAACAAAAAATTAAAGATAAAACGACATATTTTCAAATACGGAAGGAGTATTTGAATGGTGTAAGCACATGTTTTATGTACAGACTTGCATCAAAGATCGGAGTTGATTCGTTATACAAATATAAAATCTATCATTTAACAGGGTTTGAGATATTAAACCGACTTTTTTATCCAAGAAATCAAAGTGACAAAAAGGGGTATTATCAAAAATACCACAAAAAATTAGATATATTCCAAAAATACCACAAAATATGAAATAGCTTTAAAACTTCAAATTTAAAACCTAAAACTTCAAACTCTACCCCTTCAAAACTAAACCATAAACTCTATTTAGTGAACCCAAATTAGTGCCGGTCCTAATGTATTTGATGCTTAAAGCTGAAGACAAAAATGATACCTTTTAACCATATAGTGACAAGAGGTGGGGATCAAACCTGTCCCAAAGAATCCTCATAGAGGCATGCTTAACCAATTGTGCTACATATGATGACTGATTTTTGATGTCCCTAAAATTTATATAAATTATGCGCCTGAAGCCATTGCTTCTTCAGCTTCCCCCTAACCTAAATCCAAAATTTTAAATTCTAAATTCTTAAAATTCACTTTATATGTTTGTGGTATTTTTAGAACATTTGAGAATGTGTGATTTTTTTTTTAACTTTTGGAAGTATATGGTAGTTTTGGAATTTGAACTTCTTTTAATGGTGTTTCAAAAAATTCCTAAAAAAGTAATTAATAATATATGTATATTGTTGGTCCCAACTCCAAAGAATAATTGAATGAACTACCAAATCTAAGAACTAGACTTTAATTGATTTGTATTTAATATTATGATGCGTACTCTACGTTAATTCTATTTCCTTTTCATTGAAATCGATCGTCTTTGTGGTCCTTCTAAAATCTCCCAACGGATCTACTACTAGATTTAAGTACAAGAATCTTGTAACAAATCTTAGCCGTTAATATCTTTAAAATTCAATAAGTTGATAAATATCTCATATGAACCTTTAATAACATGTAAAAGATATGAATCAATTCATTAAATTTTGAGTTGAAAGTCCAGATTCAACAGTTGGCGTCGATTTTTATATTTCTCGGGAGTTCGCTTGGTATGTTTTATGAGTTTTTTTTGTGTAATTTTTGTGTGGTTTTTTCTGTTTTGTAGTTGATTTATAAATCTTCCAGTTTTTTTTTTATATCGGGTGGAAGTTCCGTATTTTTGACCCATAATCTCTTTTGATGTCCGGAGTCAGCCGTTGATAAAATATGTTTAACGTGTTAATCACTCACCCCAAAGGATTCAAACTGATGACCTTGAACACTCTTTAGAGTATCTCAACCACTATACCAAAGTCTCTTGCTTTTTATATCTTCAAGTTGCCGGTTTTAATCTATCATTTTACCATTTGATGTCATTTTTTGGCCGGTTTAATTTCTGGTGTCATTTTCTGTACAACCGGTAGCTTTATATCCCAAATGAAAACTTCAATATTAATCTTTAAAGCTTTATTTGACGATTTCCTAATATAAGGCTAGTTCTATCACTCGTACATACACTCATTGAATGCATACACCAAATTATCTTAGTTTTTAGATTTGTGAAACAAAAACCATATCAAAAGATATCTCTGACACAGCCTTTACTACCATCGCCTAATTTCACTATTCACGAGTAGATCACAAGACAAATTTTCCACCTATATTTCAATCCTAACCTCGAACTTTTTTTGTTTTGATTCAACTGGATTTGACTAGATCACATGCATAGTTGGTAACGGTGAACATTCAGGTACTCGTTCGGGTTGGGATCGGGATTTCAGGTTTTTCGGATAAGATGTTTAGAACATGTTCATATATTTTATAGTTTCGGGTCGAATTTTGAGTATTTTAACTTCGGGTTCGGATCGGGTTCGAATATCCGTCTTTAAGAAATCAAACCACACCGACCTAAAATTTGGTACGTTAAATCGATTAGAAATTTTAATTAATACTAAATCGGTTTAATAATTAGTTTAAATATGATTTCTTCTTCTTTTTCGTTTGAATTTATATATACGATATATCTTATACTAATTCAATTTAATTATAAAATTTAATATATATATATATATATATATAAAGATATATACATCAAAAACTAATTATTTCACTAAATTATACAACTTAGTACTTAAAATCGATTTTTCCATGAATATATATAAATCTATATGATAACAAACTTATACAAAACTACATATTTTATAAAATAGTCATAAATTTAGATATTCATTCAGATTTTGGGTAATACTCGTTTTGACTTGAATATCCAAACTTGTAAAAAACAATAACCATTCAGATATTTTATATTTTAATCCAGTTTTGGTTCGAATATTTTTTGTTGGATTCAAATTTGGATTTCGGGTTTGAGATTTTCTGCAGAGTCCTAGTAGTCGGACTTTAAACTTTGAAGCCATATTTCTCTACGATTGCACCAAATCTTGAACCCATCTAAACCGGTTTAACATATAACATTTTGTCCGGTTAATTATAACCAAGTTTTCAAGTGTTTTGGTATATAAACTCGTAAACCACTTAGATAAATATTGACATTAGATAATTTCTTAGATTTTACAAAACAAATGTCACAAAAGACCATCAAGTATTTTGGTAGATAATACAAAAAAGAGAGTCGATCTTTAAAAGACAACGGATCTACTAGATAGGAGGTTGTTGGTTCATGTTAGGAAGCTGTTGATTTATGTTAGGAAGCTGTTAGTTCATGTTGGATCTATCTTCTTCTATAGTTTATCACCATTGACCGGTTTGATATTTTCAGTATATATCTTCTTCGTTAGGTGTGAGTAGTAATACTCAGCCACATATTTTACAGGATTGTCATCTAGCATACAAACCACATGCTTACATGGTATACTTGAGAAAATGAAAATTTCAATTAGGTTAAAAAATGCAGTTTCAATTGTGAATAAGTGACTATACTTGTTAAATCCCACCTATGAGAAGCACATTGATGAGATGTTAAATTGACAATATATCCAATGTCTTGTTCAACTACCTCATACAAACTTGAGCTACTTCGTCTGGTTGAGCAATATATTTTATCAAGCCTTGCTTTCTCTAGAAGGACCATTGTCGTTGGGGTTAGAATGGTGTTAATTTTCTCTGCCATTTGACTCCTTCTTGATATCCTTTTCATAGCTTATCTTATGATATTTTATACTAAATTGATGACATACTTCATCCTTGCTATTTTGATTGTCCTGTTGAAACTTTCAGACATGTTGTTGTGCACATTTGAACAATGTGAGTAAGGAGAGAAGAATGCTCTACACCATTTTTCTTGTTGAAAAGTAAGAAGGGTTTTCTTGGAAGTTGGATCATATGACTCCAACAGCCTCATGTTGTCCTCATACTCACACTCTGTATAGCTGAAAGCAATGCCCCAAAACATGTTTTTATACTCCGACCTTCTAAAATCTTTCTTCTTCCAATTAGCATAAATGTGCATAGCACACATTCAATATTCTTCTTGAGGCAGCTCAACCTCTATAGCTAGAACTAGACCCTACCAAATAATTAAAGAAACTCAATGATAAATACTACTAATGAAAATAACTGATATCATTTGTTCTAACATTTTGTTTATCTGAAATTATTTTCAGCTCAAATTCATTTCCTAAGTTGAGGTCCACTTTCAGCTTCTTTACAAACCACCCCCATGTATCCTTGTTTTCACCTCACACAATTGCCCATACAATGGGAAACACTATGTTATATGCATCCCTACCCACTGCAGAAAGTAAATCACCATTTAATCCCACTTAGGAAACATCCATCAAGACCAATCACTGGTCTACAACAATTCTTCCATGCGTTTTTGAGTTCATATGAAAGCATATATAAAAACTTTCAAGCATGTTTATCCCATTGACTTCTATGGTGTTTAATTTTGTCGTGATGCCACTATGAGATTCGTGTAACTCAGCTTTATAATCCCATAATTTTTCAAACTGTATAGTTTGTCCTTCAAAGATTGATTCCAAAGCTAGACGTCATCCTCTGTAGCATTTTGAAATTGGCAAAACAATGTCGTATCTAGCTCTAATTGAATCCTTGATCTCATTAGCTTGAAGGTAGACATTTGTGCGTATCTCTTCCTTGAATAATCCAACATTCACACTTTGTTTTAACATAGAGACCAACTTGATTTCCCATGATTGTGCTTCAGGTGGCACAATTTGACCATCCACTTATTCAGAGACACTTCCACTGAACAATATATCCTAAATGGCCAATTTTCTATGCTACATATAACAACAACCCTATTAGCTTATGACTTAGCCATCTTCACATTGTATTGAGTCTTCAATGAGTACCTTAGCAACTGCTCCTTAATTTTTAACCTACTGTTAAATTTCTGACACATCCATATGTATGGCTCTTTCTCCTTATCCATATGGGAATCCTCATGAAGTTTTCTTCTCTGATTTGATCTTCTTTGACTCTTCCATTCTTCATCAGATTCTAGTGGTGTATCCGTATAGTCCTCTTCAACTACAACCCTTTCTTCCTCACTGTCTTCTCCCTTGTTTATGAGTTTTGCTCGATTGTAAACAACAACAAAATAACTTCATTCAAGTCAAATTAGTCTACACATAAACATGTACAAAGACACATAAAAACAATCCAAGCATAAGGAAATGGTCTATACACAATACAAGAAACTTGTGTTCACCATTTTTAAATCCCAAAAACAACTACCACTTAAACATGACTATCTCGACCACAATTGCCATACTTTCTCTCGTGTAAAGTTTAAATAAAAAAAATCATTTGGTGTATCTAGTTAGTTGTTACTACCATTTATTCTACTTACCAACGGACAGTGATGTCCCAAAAAAAAAAATTTGCAAAGTAACACTTAATTGGCTGAGACGTCTGCTCCATACGAGAATTGCTCAACGGCCAGTGCCTTCTCATCGGTCAAAATCTCTGCAAAGACATTTATTAACTCAATGAATAGCTATAGCTCAACTATAATAGTTTTTTTTTTTTTTTTGTCAAGCTCAACTATAATAGTTAAACGCTATAACTCACATATTATTAAAAAAAAAGGTTAGTTTAAAGAATCAATAATTAAAGACTTCATTAAGAGTCGCATCGTTTGAATGTTACTCCTTCCGTATTTGAAAAAGTGTCATTTCAGTTTTAATTTTTTATTACAAAAAAATGTCATTTTAGGTTTTTTATGCAAAATTTAAATGAGTTTGATTTTTTTGGCCAATAGAAAAAATGTTGTTCTTTTTTCTATTGGTTGATTTAGAATACTTAATGCATTTTTTATAGAAATCTGAAATTTATAAATTTATGTGAAAAATATAAAGTGACACTCTTTCAAGATCAGAGGGAATATTCATTTCATGTCGTTCATGTAGTGTGTGCAACATATATTAAATATCTTTCTCTTCCTCTTTCTCTCTCCCTAATCTCTCTATTTTAGATCTATCTAGCTTAGAGACTTGCGGCAAGTGTGGGAGGAGGCGAGCCTTCGTCAGTCGCTTGAGTCATAGCCATTCACACCACGATCCTTGAACTCGCCGTTGAGAAATAACACCGACAAGCTCGCCCACCGACCACCTTCTCCTGTCGCTGCTACAAACTCTCAAGTTTTTTTTTTCATTCAAACTCACGATAGCCTATGTTGGTGGCTAGAAGTCGTTTCTGGCAGCTCTATCCGACCAGATAGATCGCGTCGAGGGATCTCGAGGTCAGCTAGGCGAGGATACATGGATCTCAAGATCGTCTAGGATTGTCTCGTAGGATGGTTGGGTGTCCTTTGCTCTTATGGCAGTTTTGCGGGAACCAAGGCAGCTGTGTAGTGCATTGCCTCCTTCTCATAAGGTGAGTCGATCCGTTTATGAGGCGTCGAAAACCTACCCATGCCTTCAAACTGGTCGTGGTAAGTCTCCTATCAAGTTTCTTCTCCTCTCCTCTAGTGGAAACCAGCGTGAACGGTGGTAGTGGCTCTGCATCATATTCTCGTTGTTGGGCCACCAATTTTTTGGATCGGTGAAGCCGCAACCATAGTTGGGTTTGCAAATGTTGGGGTTGTCCAGCATCCCAACATTAGGATTTTCTATGGACTCTAGGTTTTTGTGGGTCCGATCTCGAAGTCTAATTTTAAGAGTTTGTATGAAGTTGTAAAATGTTTGTTTGTATTAGTGTATGAAAAAGATGTGAAGTAGGCTACATTTCATTCTAATAATAGTAAACCCTTTAAAAAAATGCAGTTGGCAAAAAGTTATTTTAAATTAGCTGATTTTTTATGTATAATTAATTGTATATTTATTTCTTATGGTTACCTGTTATGCATATATTATTTTGTTATTGGTTGATCATAAAAATAAATAAATTGTATAAATTTAATTTTTTAAATTTGTATGCAACAACGTTGTACATTGATTATTACTATGACTAAAAAAGAATATTTTCTACGTTAGTATAGCCAAGCCCTGTACATCAACCCATGATTCAGTGACTAGTTTTCACCGGATATAACATCATTATTTTTGGTTAATAAGGAGTAATGTTATAAATAAGTTTCTTTATCAAAATGTTGTACCAATATATATCGAGGTTTTGTGTAAAAGTATAAAATGTGGTTTTTTTTATAAGACCAATAAAACTAAAACTAAAATAATAATCATATTATTTTGGTGAACAAAAAAAATCACATTGTTTTAAAACGTATATAGATCAATTTTCAATATATTAAAAAACAATCATTTTAGTCATACGTGACAACACCATATTTTTGATATTTTAGTTTATTTTTTAAAGTTTATTTTGATGCATTTATTATAATTTTTTAATTGATATATTTAATGGTATTTATCTCGAAAAAGAAAGTTTATATCAACTTATATTATACATATATTTGTTTATATTCTCTACTTTTTCATATTTTTATTGAAAATGAAGCTAATAGTTATATAATGTTAAATTAATAATAAATACTTTTTGTACATATGTCATGATTTAAAATTTAAAATTTGGACATATACTACATAATCTATTTCTTATAAAAAAGAGTCACACCAAATGCAAAAAATGAGTAGTGGACTAAAAACATAATATAAATATACTAAAAATGATAAATTATAATGGCAAAACTCTTATTTATAGACATCTAATTTAAAATTTTACTTTTGATAATTCAATTTGTTTTGTTAAAACCAATAATCAAATCAAACATAAAAAATACTAGAATATTTTATATTTGTGAAACTTAAATGTAATAATGTAGTTCATAACATAAATTTTTTTGTCACATTCATCTTTGGACCACAACGGGCATAACATAAAAATATATAATAAATATATTTATTTTTATTTCTCAAAAAATTAAAATATAATTTAATTTGTGAACTTGATAATACATTAAATTTAGAAAATCTAACATGATATAAATTGAATATAGTTAAAGTTTAAATTTGTAATGATTAAAAATCTTAGTTTATTATATTTCTAAATTTTACTATGCTATAAATTAGATTAAAATTCAAACTATCGACACATTTTCAAAAAAGAATTAAACAATAATATTTTATATAAGTATTTTGTTATTAAACTTATCATGTATTGTGCACAGCACTGAACATCATCAACTGATAAAAGATAATATAATACTATGATTATATTAAGAATATAGATATTCTTAAGTTAATTATATTTCTACTTAAAAATCATACACCAAATACATATTATCGAATTCTCGAGACAATTCCTGTGATAACTAAAACATTCAACATCTCTTGAAACATAATCAAACGAAGATAATATTTTATCGAACTTTACTTATAAAGTTTTTTTGTGCACTAGTAACTGAAACTTAAATTGTTAACAATATTCAATAAACGATTAAAAGAGTTTAGATAACAACCTTAGAAAAACACAAATCTATCTAATTTTTATATTTAAAATCAACTTTAAAAAAATGTGTCCTATTGTAGCATTGGATATTTACTATTTCTATTTATCTTCATGCACTGTTTTTGATACCATATGAGGGAAGAAAGAATATCTCTTGTAGTTGTATCTTACAGTATAACTTTAATGATTTTATTTATTACTAATATTGGAGAAACAGTAAATAAGAAAATCAGAAAACCACATATACACTATTGGAGAGTAATTGAAACACAAAGTTTGAAAATATACATTATTTGTTGTGTTGTTGAAGGCAATTGGGCTCTCTTCTTAAATGCTCTACTTACCTACTTTTTTTTTTGTTTCCATCTTCATCTTCAATTTTCTGACAACAGTTGCACATGTTTCCACTTTTCACTTCCTAAATTCAAAGTTTAATTTTTTACACAACTTCTATTTATTATTATATTTTTCAAACTATTTTTTCCATCTAGAGATATAAAAACGATTAGCGCAACGATTATAGACATAGCCAACGACGAAAACAAACAGCCCTGGAGACAGGAAAATGACAAAACGATTAAACAAGTATGATGGCGAAACATTCTACACAGGCGTAACCGAAAACATCAAGCGGAAGCCAACCAAAAGATGAACATCTAACCCAATGATGTAAACAACTGGCTACAAGGAGAAACTGCAGAAGCAAAGATAGAAGCTGAACCGGGAAGAAAAGGATGATGCACCATGCGAAGCACCCAACCTCTAGGCAAGACGAAGATGAAACTCTTGGAAATCACAGCAACCGGTGCGAGAAAGATCGGAAACAGGCCCAAATAACAACTTGAAAAGCCCAAACTATTTTTGGAACTATTTTTATATGACTGAATACTTATTTGGAACTACTAAAAAAATATTGAAGCTATATATAATTTTAGAAAAGATAATAGTTTTGGAATTTTGATCTTAGTTAAGAGGGTAAAGTCCATATATATCATTTTCCATCGGAGTTTGATTATAAATATTGATTTTGATTACCTAGGGATCTATAAAGTCAAGAGTTTGATTCATTTTGAAAGGGTCTACTTTACAAAAGAGAGTTATATAACATTGTTTGGGTCTTGTTTTGGGGAGATGTACGAGCTTCGACCCATAAGTATACGGTCATTAAAAAAAACATATTGATTTTAAAGTTGACATTATTGGAAAAAAAATGACCAAATAGTTTATATCTCTATTGTCTTCTTAGTTGTCATACCAAAGTTCGAATTTAGCTGCAAGTACTCGCTATACGAATGCAAATTCTTTTTTAATAAAATTTGAACTACTAAAATGTTTCATTATAGTCTAAAAATTAAAGTGATAAAAATAGACTTTACTGATTCAATTGTTGACAACAAATAATTTCTTATATATTGGAACACAGAATCTAATTGGAATTTAAGCTAAAAACTAGATTATAAGAAAAACATGGTTGAAAATTATTGGAAAATAAAAGCCAACGAACAAAATTTAGGTGACAATGTAATAAGATTGGGTAGGTCAGATGAGTTATAACAAAAGTAACGGTTGATACCTAATGGTCATAACGGTTATTTTAATGTTGACACATTTAGACTTGGTTCTACTTTGTTCATTTCAATTCAACGAAGGTACAAAAATATTCACTATAGTTGAAATGGTATCCAAAATCAAATCCAATAGAATTCTTAACTTTATAATACAAACTCAAACATGTAAAATTTAATTTTAAAGAAAAACTAAAATTGGATTTTTACATTTTGGTTCGGGTTTTTCGGTTTTAATCAGTCGTTACTTCAACCACTTTGATTGCTTTGATTTATTGGTGGAGTATATTTTTCTGATGACTAGAGAGTTCTAGACCGAAGTCTGTACATTTCTCTAGAGCGAGGCCCAAAACTATGTTATATAAATTTCTTTTGGAGAGCAGACCACTCTCACCGTGAATCAAACTCAGAAATACAACATCACCGACGACTGCGTTTAAACTAACTGTGCCAACTTATCGTTGGTGTGTATGAAATTTTTTGAAATAGTTTATTTGGCTATCTATATAACTAAAGTTGAACTTATTTCATTTGTGTTGAAAACTTCACAGTTAAACAATCTAAAGATGGATGATCTACCAAAAAACATTATCGGGGTTCATCATGGTCGGTCTTGAAATTTTAAAGACTACAATAAAAAATAGAAAAATAGACCGATTTTTAAACTAAATTTTTTAAATAGGTCTAGTCTTAAACTAAAATTTTACAAATAAAAATGGACAATGAACTTGTGCTTTGTATGATTGGTTTTAAAACCGACTTTAGATTCATGTAAGTAAGGAAAAAATACGGAAAATAAATAGAATTAGTGAATAAATCTTTAAAATCTCTCAAAATAGCATATCCAACGGTGGAATGTAAATATTGTGTAGGGCCGAAAAAGCACTAGAGCCCACAAATAAAAGTGGTTGGTCCTGTCCATTTTGGTTTTCTCTTACATTAGAATTAGAGTGCAAATATGATCACTTGTATTTCAAGTGTTTTTTTAGTTTAGAAGCTAACTAAACCGATTTTATGGTTTAGATATAACCAAAAAGAAGAATGTAAAATTTATTAAGGAGGGAAAAATGGATAATAGAGTATTAAAAGGTTTTGTAATTTGCTAAATTAATATTTTATAAAAATCTTTGTAATTTGGTATTTTTTTGTTTTGTAAATGATAAAATTGTTTGTGAACGATAAATGTAAACTGATCAGTGAATGATGAATTGTATATGTGAATAATGAATGATCCATGTAAATGATGAATTGTTTGTATGAATGATGAATGATTGAATGAAGAAAAATATTTATTTTAAAAAAAAATTAAAATACGTATTTTCTAAATTAAAATTTAAAAATTAAAAATACTTAGGGGCTGATTGGCGATTCAATTGTAAGGGCTGTAAGGACTGTTAATTATTTTTACAGTCTCTACCATTTAAATTGATCCAATCAGACTTTTAACTGTAATTTCATTTTAAAAGTGGTTACAGTCACTTTTACTCTTTTATAGCTTCTCCTTTGATTTTTTCTACAGTCCTAAAAACGTGGCTGTAAGTATCTACTACTTTTAATGCTAATTTCTATTGTTTTTTTGTTTAAAATCCTGTTTGTTTTGTATCTTCATTTAAATAATATATAAATGCATTTTTTTGTCGACCTCAAATGCCTTTGTTAACTACAATGTTTATGCATTTTGTAAATAAATTAAAATTTATAATTACTGCATTTAATAATATGTTCAAATTTTAAAAGTACCACGCACTCCAAAAATTCAAAAGATTATTATAAAATTGTTTTTCGAAAAACACCATAAACATTAAAAGTGAATTTTAAGGATTTAGAATTTAAAATTATGGGTTTGGGTTCACTAAGTTAAGTTTAGGGTTTTGTTTTAAAATGACTATGGTTTGGTTTTGAGGTTTAAATTTGAATTTTTAAAGATATTTCAAATTTGTGGTATTTTTGGAACAAAAACAAATTTTAACATAAGTTTTTATATATTAGAAGTTACAGTCACACCTTCCACAGTTTTAGTTACCAATCAAACTTTTACATTTATTTAAAATATAAGTAACAGTTATTACAGCCAAAAGCCTACAGCCAAAAGCTTACAGCCACATTCCTTACCAATCACCCCTTTAATTTAAAAAATTACTGAAAGAAAAAATTTATAAAACGTCGTTAAAATTACCTAATTTACATGTGAATGATGAATTGTATGTGTGAATAATAAATGATGAATTGTTTGTATGAATAATGAATGATTTATGTGAATGAACAAAAATAACTATTCTCAAATAAAAAACCAAAAATAAATATTTCCCAAAATTAAAATTTGAAAATACTTATTTTTCTAAAATAAAAAAAAAAACAAAATTACTCTATTTACAAAATTACTATAAAAAAAGAAAAAGAAATTAACGTTGTTAAAACGCAATCAAAATAAATAAGTCGATTACAAAACGCCTTTAAAATTACAAACGCATAATAACAGACTCCTAAACCTCTTTTTGTTTTAAAACCCTAATTTCGCAACGCCGTCTTTACACAACACTTTCATCTTCTCCTCCTCCTCCTCTCGCCGGAAAATGAACATCACGGCCACTCCTCCGCCGATAAACCAATCAAAAATTGATCCAAACAACATTAACAAAGCAGTGAAGTCTCTACTAAAATGGTGGGACTCAAAATCCAAAACCGAAAACGACGGTTTCGTTTACCTAATCGTAACCCTAAAAAAAATCCCCCAAATTGATCGAAAAAACCCAGTAATGATTCCTCTTCCTCATCCTCTAATCAATCTAATCAAAGATTCACCAGAAGTTTGTTTAATTATCGACGATAAACACAAGAACAAAATCACAAAGGAGACAGCTTTAAAGAAAATCGAAACAGAGAAGATACCAATCAGTACAGTGATTAAAGTCTCGAAATTGAAATCAGATTTACGCAAATTCGAAGAGACTAAGCAACAACACGAATTGTATTTCGCTGAGAGAAGATTAATGCCGATTTTGCCTAAGCTATTAGGGAAAGAGTTTGTGAAGAAGAAGAAGAGTTTGATTGCAATGAATTTGAAGAATTGTAATTGGAAAGAAGAGGTTGAAAAAGCTTGTGAATCAGCTTTGTTCTTTGTTGGGAAAGGTACTTGTAGTGTTGTTAAAGTAGCTAAATTGTCAATGGGAAGAAAAGAGATTGCAGAGAATGTAATGGAGAGTATTAATGGTATTGTTGAATTTGTTCCTGGTAATTGGAAGAATGTTAAATTGTTTCATTTGAAGTTGCTTGAGAGTTTGGCATTACCTGTTTATCAATCACAATCTAAGATATGAAAAGCTTTGAAACCAAGATGAAGAAGAAGAAGAATGTTTAAGGTAATGATTTTGGTTACAATTTAGTTGCAGAATTGTTGTCTAGAATGATTCAAATGAGAGTGATTTTTGGATTTCTGTTATGTTTTGGCTTCAATTGTTCTTGCAAAATCTCAAGATTTTGTTGTTGAATGTTTTTTGGCAAAGATGAATTTGTTACTAAGTGTCTATTTTTGGATTTGGATCTTAAGAGAGGCTTGGAATGTGACTATTAGTTCATCATCTTTGGCTATTGCTTAGGGTTGGGCATTCTATCTGAAACCTGAACTAAATGAGAAACCGGATTCAAACCAAAGTCCGAAGAAATATTCGAAAAACCAAGTATATATATAAGTAGTTTTGATATGAAAATTCGGATTTTTGTTAGATTAGTTTGAGTTTTGATCAGGTAACTTGGTTTAAGGGTCCAATTCATATTCTTGGTTGCGTATTTTGGGTTTTCAGTTTGAATATTAGAGTAGTTCAGATTTTAATCAGGTTTCTGATCCGAATTATCCAAATTACTCGAATAATTTAGACCAAGAATATGAATTGTCTTAATAATCCGAACATATAAATCGAAATACTTTGAACCAAAAATCATCTCATTTCCATATAAGAACGAAATCCGAATCGAAATCTAAATGTCCACTCTTTGCCAAATTGAACTTGAAGAAGAACCCAAATCTTTAGATTATGCAAAAAACACAATTGTGAAATAAAGAAAAAACAATAAAATATACAAATTTAGTTTATTACAATGTTGTTACTTTAGTAAAAGATTTGCATTTGTTTTAGTTTATAACAGACTTACAAGTAGTGGTAGTATCAAAGACAATCATGTACCCTTAAATTTTTAGTAGCCAAAAGCATAAACTTGATCTCAAAGTAGTTTTTTTTTTCTTCTTATTTCTTTCATTTTAGATTGCAAGAGTCATTTTTCATCTCACCTTAAACCAAAACCAAATCTACAAATCCAACTCTAGTTAGAGCAACAACCCATTCTTTTAAGAACTGATCCATCTTCTTTAACGTTTATCGTTTCTCCTTTTCCCGGTAATTCAGTCGAAGATCCTCCTCCTTCTTGGTTCGATCCATCCACGGTTCTTTTGCTTACTATCTTGTGAATCTGATTGAGTACTTCTGTAAATGCTTTTTCAACATTAGTTGCATCTAAAGCTGATGTCTCCATGAAGTAAAGGTTTTCTCTTTCAGCAAAAGCTTTTGCTTCTTCTGTTTTAATTGCTACTAAATGACGCAAATCACATTTGTTTCCTATAAGCATTACCACTATGTTTGGATCAGTGTGTCCTCTTAGTTCTCTTAGCCATCTTGCTGTATTCTCAAATGTTGCGTGCCTTGTCACATCGTAAACTAGTAAAGCACCTACTGCTCCTCTGTAGTAAGCGCTTGTGATTGCTCGGTATCTATAAAGCATAAACAAAGAAAATATGTTAACAGATACAATTTTGACATATCTTAACAGAGACAACACCTCAGGATATTTTATTTTCGATAAGCCTATCACTCATATATATCAATTTCTTCAGTATGCAATTCAGGATTCTCAACATATCTACCAAATGGTTACTTTGTAAGACAACAACCACAGATTCAATGGAAGAGTCCCGCAGCGAAATTTAAACTATCTCTAAGTCTAGTGCAAGACAACAGATGAGATTAAATATATGTTGTTTTCACCATAGTGTATACAGTTTATAAGTCAATATCACAAGCTCTTCAATAAGTATGTTTGTATGACAACCGCAGATTCAATGCAAGAGTCCTGCAGCGAAATTTAAACTATATCTACGTCTAGTGCAAGACAACAAAATATATGTTGTTTTCACCAAGTGTATTGAGTTTAGAAGTAGCCCACTAAGAGCAATTGGAGAAAAGGCAAATATCTATAAACAAGGAGATTTACTAAGGGAATGGACCTAAACAGGTAACAATCCCATGAGAGGATAATTCAGACTGATCTATGAGAACTACAGACTATAATAAGCATAAGGTTGAAGCATTAGTAGCCAAAATTGTGATTGAAACTCAAAGTTCACTGATATATATTGAGTAATCTGGAGATTTTAAGCCATAATTACCATATTTTTTTGTTGCTTAAGGTAGTAAAAGCCACAGAGAAGTTCTATATTATAAGAATCTCACAAAATTCAGCTTCTGAGATTGATTTAAACAACAGAAACCCTAAGTTTTGCTACAAATGTGAAGAACTTCTCTGTAAACATGATCAACTTCACTTGTAGTCAAGCAAGTTCCAGATTAATAAATCAAAAACAACGATTCCATCAACAAACGAATTCCAAAACCTCATCCTAATGATCAAAATTCAACTAAGCAGTATAAACTATAAAAAAGAACAAGAGAAGAGACGTAATCACAATCAAACCTCTCTTGACCAGCAGTATCCCAAATCTGAGCTTTGATAACTTTCCCTTGAACATTAAGTGTCTTAGTAGCAAACTCAACACCAATAGTAGACTTTGATTCAAGATTAAACTCGTTTTTGGTGAACCTAGAAAGCAGATTCGATTTACCAACACCAGAATCGCCGATTAAAACGAGTTTAAAGAGATAATCATACTCTTCATGAGCGTTGTAACTAGCCATGAGCGATTCTCAAAATCGAATTTGGGGATTTTGGTTTTTGATGATAATGATTAAGATGATGACGAGATGAGACGTTGGAAAAGTTGAAAGCTTCTCTTTTTGAATTAAAAGAGATAACAACTTTATTTAAAAAAAGATTCTGCTAAATTAGTGGACCTAAAGTAATTTTTTTTCTAAGATATATTGGTACAAGTTGTTATCAACATTTCTTTTCTTTTTTTTTCCTAAATATAATTTTATTTAGAATTAGAGTTAGTCGACATTACACTTCAGCTTTTATATATAAACACAAAAAATCATTTTTCACAGTCCTATAAAAACTCATATTTGGGTTTCTAAAGTCTAAACCCGCAAAACTAAAATCCAAAAATATGCTAAAAGCAAGAAAAGAATCATTTCACTCTTATGGCGCCGACTTGGCTGCGATTTTATCGGACAAAAAAACAACAACGTAATATGAAGCGGAGCTATCACTATCATCCATGCAAAGACTGTTGGAGAAGAGGAGGATGTGTTGGTCTAAAGCAACGCCACGACCGGATTGGAGGATAAAGGTTGGTTTCCGGCGTTTAGAGAACAAATCCACCATCGTCCGAAAAAGAGACGACGCGCCTCACATTAGCTCTGGTTCCCGCATAATCATCATAGAAGCACATCAAAATCCGACCTTCCGACAAGTAGACCTTAAGCTCTTTGAGATATTTGCTTTTTTACCTAGCCGACCTACGAGCATCCACACCGCAGACTGACTGACTGGAAGGCACTGCCAAAAAACTGCTACCATATGAAAGTTTGGAAGAGAGCGAACTTGGTGATTTGTGTAAGTGACAAGAGAAGTAAATGATGGGGAGCTCACCGGCGAGCTCGGAGTTCGCGGTGTGCCGTTTGCTGCTTGGACCACTGAGGAGGCTTGTCGTCGCTTTGCACTCTCCGCATGTTTCCGATCTAAGAGTACATAAGAGATATTCGAGATAGAAAAAACATAGGAAAGAGAAACTTTTAAATTTTCCTGTTTGCTCATCCATCTATTAGATTAAAGATCAGCCGATCAAATTTCGCTAGTGCATTCGAGTCCTCGGCGCCCAACTCTGCGGGAGAGGTCAAACTGTCTCATGACTTTCTAAACCAAGCTTATGAACTTTTGACTCGAACTGTTTCAAGAGTCTCCGTTAGTTGAACTTCAAAATTCGAGTTGAAATAGAAAAAACTCTTAAGTCCATAGAATTTGACTATCATAGTTTGATTATCGAGAGATAAAACTCGATTAATGAGGAATTATATAATAATACAAACTAGGATCAATAATACTAAACTAATCTTCTAAACTTCTAAAATAATTATAGAAGACCAAGACGAACCAAAGAATCATAATCGCGATGAATACAAAACAACCAAAGAGAATCCAAATTGAAAGCATCTTGTTGTTAGAACTCAAATTTTTGACAATGTTTTTAAGCAATGTTCTATCGATTTTTTCGGTGAAGCTATTTACCGGAATGACCGAACTATAAGTGCATCGGAATCCTTTTAACGAGCACTATAAGTTGGAATATTCATTTGTCAGATTTGAGTACATTTTGAATGAGAAATTAATGTAAAAAGAGCGCAACTCAAACACAAAAATGTTGACTTAGTGTTGACTAAGTTCAACTGGTGTTTTTATCCCACATTGTTTGGGAAAACTTTTTCTCACTAGTATATAAGTGGGAGAAGGATTGTTTAAGTTCAAATGAGTTGGGTACACTATGGTGTATTGGAGAGAGATGGGTCACCCACACGCGCGCGTCGCCGCCGACCGACCGACGCGTTTTTCTATGGATTTCAGGCCCAATTTTAATTTGTGTCGGTTCGTTTCTTAATCGGAACAGAACCATAACCGAAATTAATTTCGGTTCGACTGCATATCTCTCCAGCTCGCGTGATTGACTGAGTCTATAACGACTCCCGAATTTTTCGCGCGATCTCAACCGTTTCGATCTCAAGGCTCCTCTCGTCTTTAAAACTCAATCTCGTCTCATTCATTCTGCAACTTTTTCCAAACATAAAAAATTCCCTCACAAAATCTTCTCGTCTTTTCTCTCATTATCACGTAAGTCATTATCCCGAGATTACATCGTAGAACCGTAAGTTCGTCAACTCCAATTTCGAGTGTAGCGAATCGGTTTCATAAGCGGTTGTATCCTGGGATTCTTGAATCGTACATAAACCATCACACTACAGCGATTTTTAGAATTAAGGAAAAAGATCATATCTCGACTCCGCTTCTTTTTATCGCGTTTTGATCTATTTTTTATCGTATTTCCTTAATCCGATTTTCACCGTCACATACTTGTTTCACGCGTCTTCAATTAAATTGGTAAACTTCGAAATAATTAAACACACTACACTTTATGGACTTGTCACGAATGCTTAAAACGGTAGAGATGACACTAAGCATTTAGATGTTGATATAGAGAAAGCATAATTCAAGCAAATCTCGGTAGATAGAAAAAAAAATGAAATATATATATATATATATATTCATATTTTTTTCTTATTCAAAAAGTCTAGATTATCATTCTATCAACATGGTAAAAGATAAAATTATTTTATCAAATTATAATAAAATCAAGAATTTTGTTAATGACTCATGAAAACTTATATAAATTTGTACAACTTCATACAATAGAATAAATTTTGAGTACTTGTATGTTTGATAGAACACTAAATCAAAAACAAAAAAGTGAGATATATAT
>OVBE01001734.1:0-34596 GCA_900406425.1 Iberis pinnata
TTGATATAATAAATAATAAAGTAGCACAAAATAAATGCTATAAAAACAATGGATATATAGAAATCATTATCAACGCTATCTTATATTATAGTATACTATAACATTAAATATTACTGCCATTGAAAATAAGAACCTTTTATAGCACATTATACAAAGCTANACAAAGCTATCATTATACTAATACTACTATAGCATAAACCCAAACGCTATCTTACCTTACAGTATATTATTGCGTTTATAAAATTCTGCGATAATAGATGAGGACATATCATAGCTAATAATATTAACGCTATTGTTGACAACGATATATTATAACAGAAAATATAAATGCTATTGTTGACAATGATTTATTATAACTAAAAATATAAATGCTATCGTAAAAAAGACATTTGATAGCAACCAAAACTAAAATGTTATCAATAAATTAGATATAACATAGCAATACATTCAAACGCTATTGTAGTGTATTATACGATAGCAGTTTTCGTTAACGCTATAATAAGTGACCGACCTACGATAGCTGGTCCAGTCATAGCGTTTATGGAAACGGTATGGAAGGCCTTTTATAGCGTTAATCGTGTGCTATCAATGAGACTTTTTCTTGTAGTGAAAAGTTCTAAAATCATAAACTTACTGAAATCAACTATAAATGTGATACATGCACGCCTAAAGACCTCAAAATCGATGTTAAATGATTTCTAAAAACCATGAAAATTCAGAAGAATCAAGCCCCACGAGACGAACGACCCAGCTGACGAGACGAAGGGTTCTGGTGGTGAAGCAGATGAGGAAGAGGTCCTCATTTTGAATGGTGAATGAGGTTGTTGTCCTATCCATGACATTTTTATGTTTTTGTGTTTGTTTCGGTCCAGTGCAGTTGTTTTAATATAATGACCCGGCCGCATGTGGCTTTGGGTTTTCTTTGCTACTTTGCGGATTTTGATTAATGAATGGCATTTTTGGATTATGTTGATGTATTGAGTTGGAGTTATAGATGTGAGTAGTCAGTTTATATCATGTTCTTCGATGGTCGCTACAACCGCTTATTCGTGTGCATTTTTCCGAAAAGTCTAGTTTTTGGGTTTTATGAATTTCCTGGTGTAAGCGAAGAGACAAATTTAGGGATCTCGTATCATTTTTCGATACTATGTCCACAGATGTTAGAGACCAGTGTGATGGGTTTAGGGCAAGACCTAGGTTTAATCTTTGTTTTAAGGGGTGCGGTGACTATACCGGCTTACATATCATGTTTACGATTTCAGCCTGATTTTTTATATTGGAATTTGTGATAGATTCGAATTGATCGGGAACCGAGCATCTCTACGAAGACAATTTCTAAGTAGTCCGGAAGTGCTGACCAAAATTCTAATTTTTATAGCGTTGTTTACCCTTGTGTCGGGTGTGAGAACTGATCTTACAAAAGCTAAGGTGATTGGTTCACCCGTCGGGGCCAATCGACGGACTCAATTATAGGAGCGGATGATTGCTTGATTTGGTTTTAGAGTCTGTGTAAACTGTTGGTACGAATTCGAAAGTTTGTTTTCAGAAGTCTACGACGTCTCACTTTTTCTGAAAGTTCTTTTTCCGTCCGAAAGTTTCCCGTTTTGGAATGTGTTCGAGGAGTACTCATGTGTTTCATTTGAAGGAGATGTTTGTCCTTCTGAACGAGGAAGATGTTCAAATTTTCATTAGGAGAGGTTTTGGTATCGTTTTCGGGTTATATGATGGTTTTTGTTGTTACTTAGAAGTTTTTGATTGTAATTGAATATGTGTAAATCGTAAGAAGATTTAAAAAATTGTTAAGGTAGAATGTGATTTTCTTATTGCGGGAAAGTTTAGAAAATATCAAGTACAAGAATGCATATATTTTGAAATATGGGAGTATACGAGTATATGTATACGTACCCACTCCCCCCCCCCTTTTTAAAGAGGGGGAAAGCTGCACTTTTCTTGCGAAAAGTTGCTTACGTACCCTTTTTGGGGATCAATCTGTATCGTAATTCAGTTTGTTAGGATATTGTTGCTTAGTGAGTATTTTTTGAGGTGCATCGCGTTCCAAGTTCTTGGAATCTTGTCATTCTGAATCGTAGCAATTTTGTATGCACCTGGTCGGACTACTTTCGTGATTCTGTATGGACCTGTCTAGTTTGCTCCCATTTTTCCTGCGTTTCTTTCTGCGGTTTGGTGAATTACCGGTGCATGCCTTTGGCATCTTTTGAACTTGAGGGTAAACGTTTCACAATCCTTGACCATGGTCGGCCAGTATTAGACGTGACGTTTTATTTTGATTGCGAGGGATCTTCCGCCGCAGTGATTTCCACATGAACCAGAGTGGACCTCCTCCATGACTTTCCGCGATTTGTTTCCTTCTATGCAGGTTATGAGAGGTCTAGAAAAACTTTGTTTGTAAATTTCTCCGTTTACTAGCACCTATCAATCGGCGTAAATTTTGACTTTTCGAGCGGCCCATTTCTCTGCAGGGAGGGTACCTTCGGCTATGTAAGCTCGGATTTCCTGCATCCACGGTTTATTGTACCCGTATCCAGACTGTTCTGGATTCTCTTCAGGTTGATCTGCTTCGTCGACGCTTCCTTTGGTGATTGGATCAAATTTATGATGATTGGGGACCGATGCCTGAGTCTTCGATAAACTCCACTGGGATGACTCGTCTGAGACCTGGATCGGAGCTCAAAGCTCGAGCTACCAAGGCGTCAGCCTGCACATTCTCTGAGTGAGGTATTCGTGTGAGGGCGAACAGGTTAGAACCTTAGGAAATGTTCTAAACGAGTTTCAGGTATGATTCCATCCTTTCATCTCTGGCCTCGTACTCTCTGCTAAATTAGCTTGCTACAAGTTGTGAGTCGCAATAAGCGTGGATATTTCGTATTTTGAGTCCATGGGCTTATTGCAATCCGGCGATAAGCACTTCGTATTTAGCTTCATTATTTGACGCGTGGTACATGAGATGAAGTGATTGTTCTAGTATTCTCTGGTTAATGACGTGAGTCGGATCCCGACTCTTGAACCCTGTTTGGACAAAGATCCATCCATGTGGAGGGTCCAGACCGAATCTGGTTTCTGGTTCGCATACTTTTTGTTGGGACTTCTACGAGGAAATCAGCAAGGACCTGCAATTTTGCACAAGTCTTGGTCCGCTATTCGACATCGTATTCGCTTAACTCGATTGCCCATTTTGGTAATCTTCTCGATTGACTGGAGTTGTGCAAGATCATTCCTAGTGGGAATGATGTGAGGATGATTATTGAATGTGACTTGATAATTGGCCTTAGTTTTAGTGCCAACATCACTACGGCGAGTGCCAATTTTTCCATAAGCGGGTATCGTGTCTCAGCGTCTAGCAGGGTTTGACTTAGGTAAAATATTGGCTTTTTCTTACCTCATTCTTCTCTGATAAGGACACCGCTTATGGATGTTGTCGAGACTGTGATGTACAAGAATAGGGGTTCTCCGATGATCGGTTTCACGAGGACTGGAGGTGTGGTCATGTAATGCTTTTATTGTTGGAAGGCTCTCTCGCATTGGTATTACCATTTGAACTTTTTACTCCCTTTCATAATGTCATAGAAAGGGAGGCATTTGTCTGTCGATCGTGAGATAAAATGGTTAAGCGCAACGAATCTGCTGGTTAACCTCTTCACTTCTCGCTTGTTTTTTTGGGGAAGCCATTTCGATCAGCACAATGATTTTCTTTGGGTTAGCTTCAATCCCTCGGTATGTGATGAGTTATCCTAGGAACTCCCCTGATGCCACGGCAAATCTACATTTTGCTGGGTTGAGTTTCATGTTATGACAGTTTAATTTTTCGAAGCATCTCTGCAGATCAGCGACGTGGTTATGTTCTTCGAGGGATTTTACGAGCATATCGTCGATGTCTACTTCCATAGTCTTTTCGAGCTCTTTGAAGAACATATGATTGACAAGTCATTGATAGGTTGCGTCTTCATTTTTTTTCTCATGATCGTCAAGATTCATCATGATTTGATTTTAGCTTGAGAAGGCGTCCATAAATTATAATAGTTTGTTTCTAGTTGTGGCCTCTACCAGACGGTCAATGCAGTAGCGGGAAACTGTCCTTCGGACATGCTTTATTAAGATTGGTAAAGTCAATGCAGACTTGCCACTTTTCGTTCTTCTGCTTAACCACCACTGTATTAACGAGCTAGTCGAGGTACCTGACCTCCGTTATTGACATGACCTTGAGGAGTTTTTCGACTTCGTCATTGACCATGTCGGTGCGTTTAGGACCCAATCTATGTCTTTTCTGTTTGACAGGTTTAAAGGTTAGGTCGACGTTAAGTTCGTGTCAGGTTACATTGATCTTGATTCCTTGCATGTCTTATGCGATCCATGCAAACGTTTGGAAGTTCTTTTTCAAGAAATCTATGAGTTGCGTTTTTATGGGGTCGCAACGCAATGCTCAGGAAGCCTTTCGTCTAAGCATATTAAGATGACGGGTTCGCATGTTGGTTTGCGATTTGCCTCTAGAATCTCGGCCTTCCGTAGTTGCCAGAAGATCTCCGTTTGATTTTGTTCCATGGCGTTTTCGATGGAGCTTTTTTGCCTTTTGTTCTCGGTGATGGTTTATGCTGTTGTGCTTTTCCGTTTTGTTCAGCGACAAGGCATACTTATGATATCCTCTTATTTCCTTGGATTGATTCGATTCCAAAAGGAGTCGGGAATTTGAGACAGTAGTGGTATGTGGACGTCACAGCTTGCATAGAGTTTAACCACGAGACACCCATGATCACGTTATAGGAAGCGGGGTGGTCCACGACCATAAACTTTACATTTTTGGTGGTGCTCCTAGCTTTAACCGTGAGGTTGATCGAGCCGAGGGTCATTATGGTGTCTCCGGAGAACCCTACCAACGGGATAGGATTCTATGATATGTCAGAGAGTTCGATCTTCATTCTCTCGAGAGTGTTTTTGAAGATAATATTTGTCGAACACCCGGTGTCGATTAACACCCTTACGACATCAATATCACGTATCGTTAATTCGATAACAAGGAGGTTGTTACGAGGGGTGGCCCGAACAGCCGTTTCTTTATCCTTGAAAGAGATGATAGAATTGTTTGTTTGGTGAGACATACCTTTTGTGAACGATATGTGGTTTGACGTAAAAGAAATCTCTTTTCCCCCTCTCTCTCTAGCGCCAAACTATGGGAACCAAAATTTTTACTATTGATTTCCGTTAGTTACAGAAAATCAGTGAGAACTCTAACTTTCCAGAGATCCCGAATTTCTATAAGTCAAACGTAGAAATATTATAGTACAAAAATAAAGACTATGAAAATGAATTTAAGAACACAAAAGAGGGCAATAGGAGCCTTATTCTGAATCGGTACGTGAACACGTTCCAATAGATGATAGCCTCGACCACAAGAATTACCGGCGAGTTATCCTAGATCTAGCAACCGAGATTGATAAATCTAATTGAGTCGCAGCTCACTGACAATAACGAAAAAAGTCTAAAGCCCTAAGTATTTCGGTGTGGAGAACGTAATGTGTTTGTACCCCTTCTCTTCATCTCTCTTATATAGACTTCAGGATTGACCCGTCTTCCTTTTCCATCTTCAGTTCTTTCGCGGAAATCTTCCTTTTTTGATTCAGTCTTCTGCGAAAATTTTCCTTTTTCTAGATTTATTCCATTTCTCTTTGGCTTGCAGGACAAACTTCAACCGTCATTGCGCTTGGGCCTAATTCCTGTATGAATTGTAAGTGGGCCGTTGTCGTTTTTTAAGCCTTGTTGGGCCGTTTTAGGGTTTAGGAGATTTTTATGGTTCTTGTCAAGAAAACAAAATTTTTGCGCAACAATACGATCAAAACATTTGCAGAAAAGTTATTCTAATCACGTAAGAAAGACAACATCGAAGTCGACCGTCACCATTTAATACGATTGATTAATACGAAACAATTTCATGATTCTTTCACGAGCTGATGGAAGTCATCGCATGAAAGGAATAAGTTTTACGAGTTTTAGAGTAAAACCCTAACAAAAACTCGGAACAATACAAAACGAGAGACGATTCATCTCGCCAACTGGCGAGATGAATGTTTCTGATTCATCTCGCCAACTGGCGAGTTGAATTCCTTGTACATATTCTTCTCGCCAGTTGGCGATATGAATGTTTCCGATTCATCTTGCCAACTGGTGAGATGAATTCCTTGCACATATTCATCTCGCCAGTTGGCGAGATAAATTGCTTGCATAAATTCATCTCGCCAATTGGTGAAATGAATTTCTTACACAAATTCATCTCGCCGGTTGGCAAGATGAGTTCTTGTGCAGATTCATCTAGTTAGTTGGCGAGATGAATGTCTCTGATTCATCTCGCCAACTGACAAGATGAACGTATGTTCGAAAACGTCTCGACTGTTCATATTTGAGCATGATTCATGCTTTTCATAAAGATGTTTGGGATTAAAGCGTTTGCCCGGAGATTGTGTATTCATCGAGGTTTTTCTGAACATTCATTCCGAATAAGAGGACCATCTTGCCTGGTTAAAACCTTAGTGATAGGAAAACCCGGTGGGAAAAACGATTCTCGACTAAGGACAAAAGAGTGCAGAGACGATCGCTTAGCGGTTTTATGATTATTGCTTGATACCTCCGAAGCGCATCATTCCTGGTCTTTTGGGAATTTCATAAGTTTGGTTTGTTTATTCCATTGATTGAGAATGCTTAGATTGTTTTGTATTTCTCCGATGTTGATCCCGAGTGTGCTATATTTGACCCCAACAGCAAGTAAACCAACCCCAAGGTGGGTCACAAGCCGAGCTGGAGGGCTAACTGTTGGGATCAAAAATGGTTATGACAAAATTGGTGACTTACAATCGCCGATGCAAACGTTAAAGCACACCAATCCTTGTTAACAGAAAATATACCTCGTTTAAACTAGATAATAATCGGCAAATAGCTAAGCGATTATCTCTGCACTCTTTTGTCCTTAGTCGAGAATGTTTTGTCCCACCGGGTTTTCCTATCACTGAAGTTTTAATGAGACAAGATATTTCGTTTACCTCCAATAATATATCCAAGAAAGCATGCTCGAAACTGGTGTCCGAGGAATACAAAAAAAAAACCTAAAAAATACACTGTAGCATACGTTCAGCTCGCCAGTTGGTGAGCTGAATCAGAGAAATTCAAGACAGATTCAGCTCGCCAACTAGCAAGCTGAATCGTACACTTCGTATCGCCTCGGAAAAATCATCTCTCGTTCCGTGTCGTTTCGGGTTTCCATTGGAATTCTACGATAATAATCATAAAACTCGTATAAGTCCCGACGTAATCGTATAAACGGTTCCAGTTATCCTGTACATCGAGATCACCTTAGCTATACGATTATTTCCCGCGACTTGCGAAAGAATCGTGAAATACAGAGTTAATATTATAAAACGATAATGGTTTGCCAAAACGCCAATGATTATCTTAAATATACGATTACGATCGTCATTTTTTGGAACGGTCATAAGGACACGCTCGAATTTACGGATAGTATAAAACAATAAATGGCTACCTTAAAAGTCAAATTTTATCTCACTCATAAGATCGATATAATTTTTCTGCAAAGTCTCGATCGTATCATCGTACGAAAGCTTGGTTCTCCGATGAGAACCGTAAAAATTGCCTAAACCGTAAAACGGCCCAACAAGGCCTAAAACACGATAACAACCCACTTATGAATCTAGACAAGAATCAAGCCCAAGCACAATGACGGTTAAAGCTTGTCCTACAAGCCGTGAAGAAAATGGACGAAATCCATAAAAAGAAGATTTCTGCAAAAGAATAAACCAGAAAAGGAAATCCGCGGAGGAATGGAAAACAAAAGAGGAAGATGGATCAACCCTGAAGCCTATATATGAGAGATAAAGAGAAGGGGCACAAACACGTCCAATTCACCACACCAAAATAATTAGAGCATTAGGGTTATTTTCCGATTTTATTAGCGAGCTGCGACTCAACTAGGTTACTAGTCTTAGGTTATTCGTACTACAGAACTCGCCAATAGCTCACGGAGCCAAAGCTTACCACATGTTGAAACTCTCTTACGAATTGAGAATAAGACTGCTACTTTGCTCTCTTTTGCAATCTTTTATTCTCATACTTTAGCAAATATTTTTGTACTCTGATCTTGTTCTTATTTGACACAGAAATTTGGGGTCTCTGAAAAGGTAAGAGTTCTCTATGATTTTCCATAACTAAAGAAAATCGACAGTGCGAATTTTGGTTCCCACATATGGGTTCATGTGTGGCCAACTTACCACTTGATTCCCGATCATTTTAAGGAACAATGGTTTCTTATACCCAATGTAAGCACCAATTGGGTTTCCTTCCATAGATATAAAAACAACACTAATTTGTTATGTCCTTTTGTATAGGAAAAAACTAGGTAGGATCCGAAACATAATATGATAATTTGGTCATATTTTAATATGGCGAGAAGAACGTTTTACCAAACCCAAATGCGTATGTTGAAGAGGATTTGGGCGCTTGGTGGCGAGAAGCCTGAGTGGATGTTAACAAGATTTTGGCTTGAACTAGTAGATATGTTTGAGGAATTTGGACCTGATAGTTATTAACTCAACTGTATAATGAACATACTCAGTTGTAAAGTAAAAAACATAATTCCGACATGCACAAAAATAACCAGTCGTTCAGTAAAATAACTCAGCCATACAACAAACATATCCCATCCGTATAATGAACATAACTCAGTCGTATAATAAAAACATAACTTATACATTCAAAAAAACCAGCCGTTTAGTAAAATAACTCAGCCGTAAAATAAAAATAACTCATCCGTAAAATAAACATAACTCAATCGTATAGTAAAAATATAACTCATACATGCAGACCAAAAAAATCAGTCGTTTAGTAAGATAACTTTGCCGTGTAAATTCGGCTAAATATTCATGCATCTTCATATTACACTAATATCAAGAAATTTCTATAACCGAGGCAAATAATTTCTTATTACGTTACTGAGGTCAAATGTGGCTATAATGTCTTCTTACGCAGCTATAGTGTGATATTATGGGTTGTTGAGGTCAAAAAGGTCATGACAAAATCGAAGTCTAAAAATGTAATTGAAATGTTAATGACTCGATATGAATATCAAACCGCGTTAGTCGTATCATGCCAATCAACAGAACAAACTAACCAAGCAGCGATACTTCCCAAAGGTCTCAAAGGATACGTTTCTGAAGAACCGGATAATAATCGTTAAAATTCTAAGTGGTTATCTCTGTACTCTTGTCCCTAGTCGAGAAGGTTTTGTCCCACTGGGTTTTCCTTTTACTAAGGTTTTGACAAGGAAAGATAATTCACTTACGTCCAATCTTGAGTTCAAAGCTGGTATACTCAAAATAAATATACAAGAAATACAAAAGGCTTCGACAAACATGTTTTGGAACAACAACAAGAAAATCGCGATCTTCGAATAAATGCTTTAGTTCCGAAGATTATTTATGGACAAACGAAAAATACAAACGTTCAGCTTGCCAGTTGGCGAGCTGAATCATATAAATTCAGCTCGCCAATTGGGGAGCTGACATCGTCTTGGAAAAATCATCTCTCGTTTCATATCATTTCGGGTTTCCGTCAGAATTATGCGATAAAAACCGTAAAACTCGTTCTTATCATGTAAATCCCAAAATAATCGTATAAACGGTTCCAGTTATCTTAAACACCGAAGTTACCTTATCTATACGATTATCTCCTACGACTTGCGAAAGAATTGAATAATATTTTCGTATGAGATTTAATCGTATAAAACATTAACGGCTAACTTAAACGGCGACGTTATCTCACCTATACGATTAATATTATAGTTTTGCAAAGATTCTATTGTATGAATTTTCTAGACCGTAAAATGGCCCAATGAGGCCTAAAACATGTCAACGACCCACTTACGATTCCATACGAGAATCCAGTCCAAGCGCAATGACGGTCGTGACTTTTTCCAGCAAGCTGTAAAGAAATGGAAGAAATCCATAAAAGGAATATTTATGCAGAAGAATTGAAGATGGAAAAGGAAGTCGAATCAACCTTGTAGTCTATATAAGAGAGATGAGGAGAAAGAGCAAAGACACATTCGATTCTCCACACCGAAATACTTAGAGCTTTAGATTATTTTTCCGTTCTTATTAGCGAGCTACGACTCAAGTTTTATTAGTCTTCGTTGTTAGAACTAGGATATACTAGCCGACAGCTCTTGCGGCCGAGGCTATCACCAGTTGTAACACGCTTATACGTAGATTCGTAATAAGACTTCTTTTCCCCTCTTTCGTATTCTTTAATTTGTGTTCCTATCAATTACTTTAGTATTCTGATCTTGTTTATGTTTGACTCACATAAATCAGGGATCTCTAGAAAATTAGGGTTCTCTATGATTTTCTTTAACCAACGGAAATCGACAGTGCATATTTCGGTTTCCACGGTTTGGCGTTAAAAGGAGGAAGACACGCGATTTCTTTCACGTCAAACAACAAGTTGAAACATGGGTACTGAAAATCAATACGACCAACCAGCTCGTGGTCCTCCACCAAACGAAAACAGTGATAACACTCGACCGACAGACGTTACCGCAGTCAACACTATGGCGTTTGAGGAGATTAAGAAAACGTTCTAGACTTTTGCAAAGAAGTCGGAAGAGCAAGATAAGCTGACAAGCTCTCTCGCTAAGTAGGTCAAAACCTTGACCGCGAGAACCATCACCATCTTTCCACGCAGAACTACTAAGATCGTCGGAAGAAGGCTCGACTTCAAAACCCCATTGCAGGGTGCAAAACACGCAAAAGGGAACGTTGAAGAAAAATCTCGACAAAGTCACCCCCGATGCAACGTTGAAGAACTTCAATAACCATATGCCTTTCGACAGGGAAACAAAAGAGAACGATTCCGAGCGACTTAACTTGGAATCCAGTGGACAGTTCGATTCTTCGGATGAGTATCCGAATGTACATCCAAGGTGAAGAAGCAACCACTCGGCTCAGAAAGATCATCATTTCGATAGGCTTGGAACACTCGAGTAAACGCAAACAAGCTCCAAAGGTCACTAACTATGATCTCGATGAAATTCGAAACCTTCGCAACTACATCGCAAAAACCATTACGGAAGTCCAGGCGGTAAAATTTCAAATTCATCACACTACCAGTGCGGCAGCAGAGATCGATCGACTTCTCGAGTAAGCCCACAAAACCACATTTATTGCACGTATAACTAAGGGTTGAATCTCAGACCCTGGAAATATTAAAATCCCCATGTATGATGGAACCACCAATCCGAAAACCCATCTAGAAACCTTTCGAATCACAATGGCGAGGTCCAAACTTAAACAGGGTGAAAAAGACGCAGGCTTCGCCTCCTCCTCGATGAATAACTCCAGGGAATGGCTCTCGAATGGTTATCTCGATTAAAATGCAACTCCATTGGAAACTTCAACAACTCTCTGTGGAATTCCTCAAACGGTACTCCATGTTTATGGATATGGAAACGTCCGACGTCGATCTATGGAGCTTGTCTCAAATGGACAACGAATCTCTCCGAGATTTAATGAAACGATTCAAGATCATAATGTCGAGAGTCGATAGAATTAGCGACAAGGTCGCCTTAGACGCGCTCCAAAAAACTCTCTGGTACAAGTCAAAATTTAGATAGTGGATCGCCCTCGAAAAACTCCCTCGCACACAAAGTCGAAAAAGAAAAACCCTCGTACGATAAATACGTCCATCATGAGGGAGAGGACCTTCAGGGAGCGCATAACTATGATATAAACCCGTTGTCCGAACAAGGAAGGAAATCGGGTAATATCTAAACTCGGAGCGTCTCCTACGACGAAAAACACCTTCGGCGAGTTTTACTAAACAAAACGTCACTCCACGGCTAACTGTCAAGTTCTCGGAGCCAGGCTGACAGCAAAACTACTCGCATGTGAAATGTTAAACGTAACCAGCATCAAAGATCTTATCATAGAAACCAATCGATAGCCTAGGTCTGATCAAGCGCCGCCAGGCGGCAACGTACCTCAGGGTACTCAAAGGGTAAACACGGAAGAGGTTTGAAGGAGAAAGGCAATGACGTTAATTGTCACCGAGTAAGCATGATTATCGGAGGATCACAATTCTGTCAAGACAGGGTCTCCGCGATAAAAGCGTATCATTGCAAAACTGAATCGAGTGCCAACTGGCCTGCTCACCTTCTCTTTACATCTTTCAATTTGCCAATAACGCGATTAATTTCAAGGAAAGCGAAGCTGTCGTTATCGACACCCCTCATAACAACCCTCTTGTAATCGATATCGTCATAAGAGACCTCGGGGTCGCAAGAGTCTTTGTCAATACAGGGAGTACCGTACATATGATCTTCTGAGATACCCTAAACAGGATGGGAATCAAATTGTCCAAAGTCACGCCCATACCAAAACCACTCACTAGTTTCTCCGGCACGACAACCATGACTCTTAAATCAATTTAACTTTTAGTCAGGGTGAAAGAAGTCACCAAAATTTTCGACTTCGCGGTAGTCGACCATCCTGCCATCTATAACGTGATAATGGGAATGCCTTGGATAAAATCCATGAAAGCAGTCTTGTTGACTTAGCACTTAGGAATCAAATTCCCAACCCCAACGTAATCTCCACAATCTGAGGATGCAAAAAATAGTCAAGACTCTGCTTCCTAGTTGAGCACAAACTAAGAAGGGTCGCAACGACAACAGTAATCAGACCCAAACGAGCGAAGACAACTCAGCCGCTGACCAAATTTGCTTTGGTAAAAGCTGAAAACGCTTAAAAAAAAGACAAACTAGATTCGTCAACTTGAGAAACGGCTTAACCTGAAGAAGGCGATCACGCCTACGAGCCCAACATCTCGGACTGAACGACGTAACCAATGCCAGAAAAAGTCATCAACCCAATAATGGCCACCGCAGCCAAAACAGACGATGCAACATCACCAAGCAAGTTAACCACTCATGGCAACAAAATAAACTACGAGATGACTTGATCCCTAAAAAGAGTACGTAGGAAAATTTTCGCAAGAAAAAACAGCTGTCCCCCTCTCGAAAAAAGGGGGAGTAGGTACGTATAAGTATACTCGTATACTCCCATATTTCAAAATATCCACAGTCCTAAACTAGATATTTTCAAAACTTTTCGGCAGTAAGAAAAATGAATTTTGCCATTCTCTTTTGTCACAAGCACATTCAACACTTTACGGCTACGCAAAACAATCCATCATTCACTTAAAAACGCCTAAGTAAAAAATAACTCGAACCGCTCCCATGCGATATTTTAAGAAACATTTTACGTAAAATCAAACTAGAAAACAATTTACGAAATAACTTTCATAATATTAAACTCGATTACACTTTAGAAAACAATTTTCGTAAAATTAAACTCAAAAATATTTTGCGAAACAGCTTTCGTAGAATTATAATCGACAACATTTTACAAAACAGTCTGCGCAAAATTAAGCTAGACAACTTTTGTAAAATTAAACTCGGCGACATTTTACGGAACAACTTTCCTAAAACTAAACTCCATAACATTTTGCGGAACAATTTTCATAAAATTAAGCTCAACAACATTTTATAATGCTTACGAAATGAATTGTAAATAAAACAAAAATCAAATAATTTAAAATCCAAACAAAAACAACAATTTGGCCGCGAACGTCTGAAAAAAAAACAAAAACGTTTTTCTACCGTAAGGTTAAAACAAGACCCTTACAGCACCGCTAAAACATCTTAAAGCTCGCAAACATTTCAAACATGAAATGCGGCATATCGAAGAGAAACAAACTTCCTCGATGAAAACGCCATCTTGAAAGACCAAACAGTCATACAAACCAACATTTTCTCAAAGACATATCTTTTGCAAAGACGCAAAACGGTAGCATCTACCATCATGGTTGTTGCTGATCAAAACAAACTCTTACAAACACAGTCACCACATACTACAAAACTGAAACGAGCGAACATTTTCTCCTATATAGACGAACTAGTCACTTAACCTCTCGTAAGATTGGTTCTCATACATCCAACACAAGGATAAAGCGCTATAATAACCGAAATTTCGGTCAGCACTTTCGAACGACTTACAAATTATCTTCAGAGAGATGCTCGGTTCTTGATCGATGCGAGTTATATAAGCCATGAACCTATCATAGACTCCAATATTCAAATAGAACAAAATAGAAATCGCAAACGGGATACGTAAGTCGGAATAGTCACCGCACACCCTAAAACTGAGAGTAAGCCTACGTCTTGCCCTAAACCCAGCACACTAGTCTCTAACGTCTCTAGACATGGTATCTAACCTATAAGAGATCCCTAAATTTTTCTCTTCTATTACATCCACAAGTTCACAAAATCCAAAAATTTGATTTTTTAAAAAAACTTGCACCCGAAACGGATAAACGGACGTAGCGATCATCATAGTACGAGATACGAAGTGACTAATCGTATTCTTGTTTCAATAACCATTCATATACTTACACAACATAATCTATTTAAAAAATCCGTAAGGCAATAGGGATTCAGAGCCACACGCGGCCAACCCGACAAACTAAAAGCATAACCTACACATGGAACAAGCTCCCTTCAGAAAAAAGCATGCACTTTTCGCATTCATAACAGCCATACATCAAAAATTCATCGGCGCCGAGGGGGCTTGGATTCTGTCCACCGCATCATCCTCGCTGCAAGTAATAACCCCAACTTCCTCCGAGTCAGGAGAAAAGGGAATTAGAGCCCGGTGCTCCCAAATCTTTTCTAGTCATTTATGAAAATAAGCTAGTCATCTAGGCGATGATTCAAAACTCACTTGGGTCCTAGTAAATAGATCTTGGATCATTATACTCATTTTAAGAAAATATGATTTTGAGCATAATGCAAATTATTCTTAATTTCATGAACATCATATAAATATTTACTCTATTTATAATTACCAGCTATGTTAAAACCTCACCGTTCATTTGCATTAAGATTTGTCCTTGGGAAGGACAAATTGAATGGATCAAATTTCCTGGAATAGTATCAAAACGTTAGAATTGTTCTCAAGCAAGAGAAAAAGGATTATGTCCTGGAAAAGGAAATTTCCGAAAGCCTTAGAAAAATGTTCCACATGCAGAAAAGAATGCTTGGGATAAACATTTCAGTGATAAGGTCGATATGTGATGTCTCATACTGGCAACCATGAACTCAGATATGCAAAAGCAATATGAGAACGTGGAATCTCAAGTAGAGATAATCCCTAGTCTGAACCAATGTTTCTGCAGCAACCACGAACTGAGAGGTATAAGACTGTTAAGTCTCTCATTGAGTGCAAGCTACCAAAAGATAGTCTAGTAAGTCCACATGTCATTAAGATGATGGGTTATATTGATAACTTGGCCAAACTGGATTTTCCTATCATCCAAGAGTTGGCTATTGACCTCATCCTGTAGTCATCGCTGTCAAGTTATGATTAGTTTGTTATGAACTACAACATGAACAACTTGAGGAAGACTTTGACTAAACTGCATGGAATGCTCAAAACTCCTGTACCAAACATTAATAAGGATACACACCACATGTTCTTATGGTACAGGAGGTAAAAAGTTTAAGAAAAAGGTAAGAACAAGGGAAATAGTAAGACATAATGGATTGAGAATCTAAAAAAGTCTGGACCCTCTCCCAAGTCCAAACCTGGTCCTTCTAGTGACGATAAGTGCCATGATTGTATTAGTTATGGGCACTGGAAGAGAAACTGCAAGAAATACTTGGAAGATCTGAAAAAGAAGAAGAAGACTTTTGAGACTTCTTCTTCAGATATTTATGTTATAGAAGTAAATGTTTCTACCTTCAATTCTACCTCTTGGGTATTGGATACCGGATGTGGCGCTCATATTTGTGTAAATATGCAGGGTCTAAGCAACAGTAGAACTTTGGAGAAAGGACAAGTGGACATGCGTGTGGGAAATGGAGCAAGAGTTATTGCATTAGCTGTAGGAACTTTTCATTTGTCTTTTCCCTTGGGCATGGTTTTAGAACTTAAGAGTTGTACTATATACCTACTATAAGCATAAATATTATTTTTATTTCCTGTTTGGATTTGGAAGGATTTCATTTTTTGATTTAAGACAAGTGTTCTTTATTTGATCTTGGTGATAATTTCTATGGTAGCAGTCCATTAGATAATGGATTTAATTTTCTTAACCAAAGTACGCCTATCTATGACATTACTACCATAAGATTTAAGTCTAATGACTTGAACTCGACCTTTCTTTGGCATTGCCATTTAGGCCATATATATCAGAAACACATTCAAAAGCTTCATAGTAATGGACTTTTAAACTCATTTGATTATGAATCATTTGAAAAATGTGAATCTTGTTTAGTAAGAAAAATGGCTAAGGCTCCATTTACTGGTAACAATGAAAGAGCAAGCGAGTTTTTGCCCCTATACATACACATGTATATGGACCAATGAGCATAACTGCTAGAGGAGGTTGTCAATACTTCATCACGCTTGCTGGCGACTTTAGTAGATATGATTATGTTTATCTAATGAAACATAAGTCTGAATCTTTTGAAAAGATCAAAGAATTTCATAATAAAGTGCAAAACCAGCTTGGAAACACAATTAAAGTTCTCTGATATGATCAAGGAGGAGAATATTTGAGCCAAACATTCGATGATCATCTATGAGAATGTGGAATTGTTTTGCAATTCACTCTTCCAGGAACTGGAATGGTGTATCCGAGAGAAGAAATCAAACAGATCTTCCACTATCCTTTTGGGGATATGCTCTCAAAACTTTTGTTTTACGGTAAATAGATATCCATCAAAATGAGTTGAAAAGACACCATATTAGATGTGGATAGGAAAAGCTCCTAATTTGTATTTTCTGAAAATTTGTGGTTGTGAAGCTTATGTCGAACATTTAATCACTGATAAGCTTGGACTCAAATCTTATAAATGCTACTTTGTTGGTTATCCTAAGGAAACCAAAGGTTATTACTTTAATACTCCTACCAAGAATAAAGTGTTTGTTGCTAGAAATTTTGTTTATCTAGAAGGAGAATATATTTCCAAGAGAAATAGTGGGAGTAAAGTAAAACTCGAAGAAGTTCGAGTAACACAAGAGATTGCTCCGCCTTCTTAGGAAAAACACCAATTGGATCTACGGAGAGTCATTAAATATACACCTATGGAACCTGAAGTGCGTAGGTCTGAAAGAACTCGTCATGAATCCAATAGATTTTGGGATTGGGTGACTGATGAAAGTGATCTATTGATTATAGAATTTCATGAACCTATATCTTAGAAAGAAGAAATGATGGGCTCTGATTCCGAAAAATGGCTAGAGGCCAAGAGTTTCGAAATGCATTATGTCATAAAACAAAGTATGTATGTTGGAAGATTTACCTGATGGTGTTAAAACCATTGAATGCAAATGGGTCTTTAAGAAAAAAACTTACATGAATGGTAAGGTTCAAATCTATAAAGCTAGACTGGTGGAAAAAGGTTAAAAGCAAATTCATGGTATAGACTATAATGAAACATATTCTCTAGTTGCAATGCTTAAATCTATTCGGATTCTCCTAGCAACTGCTACTTATCATGATTATGAGATTTGGCAGATGGAAGTGAAAACAGTGTTCCGTAACGGAAAGCTAGAGGAGGATGTTTATATGACACAACATGAACGTTTCGTAATTTTAGGAAATGCTAGTAAAGTATGCAAGCTTCAACATTCTATTTATAGACTAAAGAAAACATCGATCTCAGATTTGGAATATTCGTTTCAATGAAGCAATCAAATAGTTTAATTTTGTTAGAAACGAAGAAGAGCCATGTGTTTACAAGAAAACTACAGAGAATGTAGTTGCCTTTTTGGAATTGTATGTAGACGACATACTTCTCATTGGAATGACATTCCTTTTCTTCAGTCTCTAAAGACTTGGCTAGGAGGTTGTTTCTCAATTAAAGACATGGGTGAAGCCACATATATTCTTGGAATAAAGATCTATAGAGAAAAATCAAATAAACTTATTCGACTAAGCTAGGACACTTATATTGATAAGGTCTTGCATAGGTTTAATAAGCATGAGTCCAAGAAAGGCTTTATACCAAAGTCTCATGACATTACTCCCAGCAAGATATAGAGTCCTTCAACACATGATGAGCGAGAGCGCATGAGTAGGATCCCATATGCTTTAGCCATAGGGTCTATCATGTATGCCTTGCTTTGTACTCATACATATGTTACATGTGCTTTAAGCATAACGAGCAAATACCAATCAGATCCATGTGAGAATCACTAGACTGCAGTTAAGAACATTCTTAAGTATTTGATACATACTAACGATTAGTTCTTGATCTATGGAGGGAGTGATGAACTTATTGTGAGTGGTTATATAGATGTCAGCTTTCATACAGACACAAATGATTTTCGATCACAATATGGATTTATCTTTCGTCCTAATGGAGGAGCAGTGAGTTGGAAAAGCTCCAAGAAAAGTACTATGACATACTTTACAACTGAAGTTGAATACATTGTTGCATCTTATGTTGCAAAGGAGGTTTTTGGATTAAGAAGTTCATTATTGAACTAGCTATGATTCCTAGTATATGTGGTCCAATATATTTTTATTGTGGTAACAATGGAGCTATTTCCCAAGCGAAAGAGTATAGATCACACCAGAAATCTAAACATATTTAAAGGAGATTTCATCTTATATGTGAAATCATTGATAGAGGAGATGTAAAGATTAGCAGAGTTTCAACAGATGCAAATGTTGTTGATCCGTTGACTAAGTCTCTTCCAAGGCCTAAGCATGAGAGTTATACTGCGGCTACTAGCATTAGATTTCTTAAGATGTAATATTGATTCTAGTGGGAGTCTCTATTTTATGATGTTCATGTTTCCATACATTTGATTTTGTTTTCAAATTAATGAAAATTTTTAGTATTATTTGATTATTGGATGGTTAAATAATAGTCCCAGAATAATTGATGTTGTCCTTATAGGTCATCAAGTTTGTGACCTGATCATGAAATCCTATAAGCTGAAAGTGGCATAAATTATTGAGGTCCTTTGTCAAAGTTGTTAATCATGGGACATTAATAACATAATGAGTAGTATGTAAATTTACTGATGACTAAGTTTCATGGAGTCATTAATATGTGGTATTAAAATCAATCATGTAAATATGTGTTGTTGAACACAATATTTGACTGATCCGGTATGAGAACTCTACAAGATGGTTATATGTGTGTCATAAGAGCTTCTCATATAACTATAGATAATATTCTTTTGACCTGAGTTTATCATATTTTCTTACACATAGATTGGTGCACTTGACTTTGACAAACATCAGCCGTAAAATGTGATTATAATGACATTGCCAGTGTGTATTATAAAGTGTATAAGGAACATGGATAAAACAAGATGGGAGTTGTCCCTCCTAAATATCTTTGGGCCTATCAAAGATTTAATAAATGCATGGTCGTGCTCAAACGAGGTGAATGTTAGTCGTTTTTTAATCAGTATAAATCAGAGTTCGATAAACTTGATCTGGCTTATTAAGGATGACATGGTTTCTTTCCTTAAGTTTATATCGAGATATAGAGACAAAAATATTGTAGAAATGGATTATTCCAATAGAAGTGGAGATTGTTGGGAGTGTCGTGAAATCATTTGTACTTCTTAATATAAAGTTGTAATCTCGAAGGTTGACATTTGTATGAGATTTGGTGATTATAATGTTTTGCTAAAAACCGCATACAGTATATGAGTATAAGAAACTTATTGCTAATATTATGCAATCTTATTTGGTTACACACTAGATTATAATATATATATATATATATATATATATATATAATGAAGAGAGAAAAATGGCCCAATACTATTTCAGTTATGAATTGGATTTGTATAATGAATAATGGCTCATTAACATATCCAGTTATGAATTGGATTTGATAATGTTATAGGTAATGATGTCGACAGTTTGTTCTGTGTTACTCATGTATTAAAATATTATTTCTTTATTACAATTTTATTCTAAATAAAATTTGAAAAATTCTATGAAATACAACATATCCAAAAATATTATACACTCCTAATTATTTTAAAAATATCATAAATTATTTTTCTGATACCACAAACATAAAATTGAACTTTACAGTTTAGAATATAAATTTATGAGTTTGGATTTACTTATCAGAATTTATGGTTTAAGTTTATGTTTGATATATATATATATATATATATATCGTTTATTATTTTAGAAAGTTTGATTTTGCGACATCAAACGGTTCCATTTCCATGCTTTCACTTCCGATTCCATGCAACTTACTTTTTACTTTTCTCGATTCTAAGTTATCCTTTAAATTCGAAAATCTTTTAACAAAAAGAAAAAATCCTAGGAACTTTGGATTCAACAGCTGCATAATTCTATGCTCCATAGTATATTAGCTTCTGTAACTAGAGGCCAATTTGAGGGTTTTGCCTTCTTACAAAGAAAAAATCTCCGACTAGAGCATCATCCATATTTCGATTCATCAGTATTATCAATGTTATTTTGCAGTGGTGGTCCCAGAAAATTTTTTTCCCAGGTTCAAAACATAAATGAAAAGTATATATATAAAAAAGTCTTTAACATATATAAAAAAATCTTACAAAAACACTCTACGACCTTTCATCTCCTGAAACATTTTCACTATAATGTCATTTTGAATGTTTTGAATATATCCTTTTCGATAAAACAAACTAGACAATCATTTATGAATTGATCTCCAATCCGATTGCGTCGGTGTGTCTTTACAATCTTCATTGCTGGAAAACATCTCTCAACAGTTGCAGTAGCGACATGCAAAATCAAAACCAATTTTAAAAGCCTATAAACCAAAGGATGCGATAGATGTTTTCGAGTTTCCACAATCATATGAGCAAGTTCTCCAAGATTTTTCAACTGAGAAAATCTTTCGTCACTTCGAACAGTGTCGATGTAAATATCTAACTGTTGCTCAAGAGATATATATTCTCCATGACTAAAATCATCTGGATAGAACTTAGATAACCTCATCAACTTTGGACAATCAAACTCACAAAACGAATTAGCAGGGGACAAAGAAGCAGCACAAATAAGTAATTCAGTGTTCACCTCATTGAAACGATCGTTGAACTCTTGAAGCTGCAAATCTAAAACAACATATAAGCAATTCACTTTGTAATGATGCATATTCCTCACACCTGTTTTTTTTTTCTTGGTTTCCTTGAATCCACATAATCATCATCCATGTCAAGTATTTCGATATCATGTTTCTCACAGAAAGAAGAAATTTTCATCATGAGAGAACTCCATCCATCATCTCTGAACTGTTGTAGTTGTCACTTAGTTGACTTCATCAATGACATGGCATTCAAAATATCTTGATCTTTTCTTTGCAAAGCCATAGACAAATTGTCTTCGAGTCCTAAAATATGTATCATTATATGCAAACAGAACAAAAAATCAAACCTCTGAAAGTATATGAGAAGACCATGTGCTTGACGTCTTTTCAAGTCATATATCCCTTCATTCTGGACATATTGACGCACCTCAATAATAGCAGAAAAAAACTCAACTAAGAGCAACAAAGTTTTATAGTGAGAACTCCAACGAGTATTTCTCGGTCTTTGAAGAGAAATATCTTGATTTAACCCTGGTCCAGTATTGATTTCACCATCACTTATTCCTTGTTCAAGTTTTTTCCTGTAGCTTTCTGCGAGCATATCTTTCCTTTTGCATGAAGCTCCCACCACATTCAACAAAACGGAAACCATGTCAAAAAAATCTCCAACATCAAAATGTTTTTTCGCAACTGCCACAACAACCAACTGAAGCTGATGTGCAAAACAATGGACATAGTAAGTTGTCGAGTTTTCCTTCAAAATTAATGCCCTTAAACCATTGAATTCACCTTTCATATTACTTGCTCCATCATAGCCTTGGCCTCTAAGCTTGTTAATGCTTAGTCCATTCTTAGCAAACAAAGAATCAATAGCAGATTTAAGAGTTGTTGAAGGCGTCTCACTCACATGTGTAATACTCATGAATCTTTCTTTGACCATTCCGTTTTTATCAACAAAACGAAACACTACTGCCATTTGTTCTTTATTAGAAACATCAGCAGACTCATCTACCAACAAACCAAAGACATCATGATCAATTTCTTGAATGACATACTTGACTATTTCTTCTGCAAAACAATGCACAATATCTTTTTGGATCTTCGGCGGTACCATCTGATTATTTGCAGGAGCATTTTCTAAAATTACTTTTCTTACAACTTCATTTTGTTCACCGGTATACTTTAGGAGCTCTATAAAATTTCCTCTGTTAGCAGATATCTCTGTCTCATCATGACCACGAAAAGCTAACCCTTGTTGCAATAAGTATCGAGAAGCATCAGTTGAGGCATTTAGCCGAATCTTGTACTCATTTTTCACAATATCATCTTGTTTATGCAATGCATACTGAATAGACTAACCTTTCTTCATCAAATTTTGACATTTCATAACTGCATTTTTATGAAAACTATCAACACCTCCCACATGTTCTGTAAAAGATTTCAGATACTTGTTCCAACCAGAGAACCCTTCAATGATAAAAGCATCATTCTTTACGTTTTTACCAGAACCAACTCTGAACATGTAACAACAAAGACAAAAAGCTTTTCTTTCTTCACACTATACTCTAACGAATCAAGATGTTGATCAAACCATGCCGGATTAAATCTCCTCAATGTGCCTCTTATCCGTATTTGTTTAAAATTATGATCACAGGGTTGAAAAGGACCTTTACTCAAATATCTGCGAATTACCTCATCTCTTTGATTTGGATGGTAATATGTTATTCTTTTTCAATCTGCAGGATCCCTTGGTAGATTATCTAAATTACTTTCTGATGAAGATGGAGCTTTTCGTTTCAAAAATTTGTCCATTATTTAAGCTGAAATTGAAAACACACAAAAATATTAACCAAAAATATAACTAAAAATATACTTAAAACGATTTTATATGAACAATGTTAATTTAAACTTAATACACAAAAGTAAACCTAAAAATTATAAATAAGAAGCAAAGAAATCAAACGTCTCTTATGTTCATGTACTTAGTTACCCAATTTTTTTTTTCAATTTCTTTATCCTAGTTTTCCAATACATGTGAAACAATACTTGATTTCAATATCTTAATCATAGTTTAAGAGAAATTTTTTTTTGTAATTACCTAGCGATGAAGATGCTTGAACAGAAGAAAAGAGATGAAAAAAAAAATTAAAAGAATCGTCAGTAATTTATAGAGAAAATTAGGTTTAATATGAATTGAATTTAATATTAATCTCATGTTGCATATAAGAATAGGAAAACAGATTGTGAAAAAAAAAGGAAAATAAATTGGGAGAGAAAAAAAAAAGAAAACAAAACCGTACGAAAGAAGAAAAAAATATAATAACAAAAATGAATTGATAATTAAGTGGGCTCCACTTACAATTTAGGTGGTTCAAAAAAGTTTGTGTGAATTGTTAAAAGGTAAGTAAAAAATAATTATATATTTAAATGAAAAAAAATATAAAAAAATAGGTGGTTCATGTGACACTCCACTCTTACATGTGGGTCCGCCCATGTCATTTTGCTGGTCAACAATCATTTAAACTAGATAATTATGAATTAGTGTCATTCCCCGTGTCAAATTAGTGTTAGAAAATATAAGGCAATGATGAATGTGTATTTCAATATATGTTCAAGTGTACAGTCTACATAGTTTACAATATATACATTTAGTGATATATATTTAAGAAATACAAATGAGTGATTATAAGAAAGTATAATGTTAAGAGTTGATTTCACTATGCTCCTCAACTATATACATTTAAAATATTTTCTCCTCAACTTTGAAGCTCTTGAATCTTATACCCAAATTTATTCAACTCTTTACCCGGCTCCCAAACTAGTCGACCTCATCAGTAAACCCTCAAGTGATTAAAAAGCCTAAATTGTAATTTTTATCTTAAAAAAGGCAACAAAATTGTGTTTTGAGTTAAATTAAAACCCAATTCCTAAACCCATCTAAACCCAAACATGATTTCAATCAAATTTTAATATTGATTTAACCTATCCCGCGAAAGGAAAAAAAATATTAAAAAAAAACAAAGTTTAGGGGGGGGGGGGGGGGGGGGGGANGGGGGGGGGGGGGGGGGGGGGGGTTGGTGACTTGGGTATTAGAGTTCTTGAAGCTTAGTTAGTGAAACGTTTGTTTACACTTCTTAACTTCCTAATTGGTGCTATTTGCAGGTTTCTCTGTCCAAAATATTTCAAATAGTTTAAGAGAAAACTTTACAGTAATATAAACAAGACACAATACTACATTCAAGCAAATTTGGCTTTCTTAGAGATCGATTGAAGTTGAGAGAAGTCAAAAAAATTTCTTCCCCATTTTTGGATCAAGCGAAAAGCACTGTTAATTAAGATATCGAGATTGGGGAAAGATGACAAAAATCAGAATCATATTCAAAAAGCTGAAAATACCTAGAACAACTCAAGTGCTTGAATCAATAGCCATTGTGATAAAACACGAAATCTATACAAAAGAAATTGGAACTTTGAAACCAAATTATAAGAGAATAAGTTTGTTTAGAACTTAAATAGATAATTAAATGGACTTAACATGAACAAATATATTTTTAGGACTTAACATTCAGATAGTTTCTTTCTTCTCCTCTTCGTTGTATGCGATCTCCTTTCCGCCATTGATGCGGTCTTCAATCTTTCGATTCAGTTCATCCATAGTCTTTTGCAATCTCTCAACTACTTGCATGTTTCATCTACTCCCTCTAGATCTTCCATCAGTGCATTTCCTCTCCTTCTGAGATAAGGTCTTACTTCTATTGTTATGCTTTCTTCTCAAAATGGATCTCAATCTTTGGACAAATATGCAGAAACTTTCCCTAGGATCCGATCAAATTCCTTTCAAACCAACAATTGATGGTCAGAAGAAAAGGGATGAAGATAATCGGCTTAGTCTCGTTGTCCGATGTCTCAACCCACTCCATCAGAAAGTGTATGCATTAAAGAATACTCTACCTAAAGCCTGGAAAATGGAGGATAGAGTACATGGTCGTGTGTTGGATGATAGATCTGTTCAATTCTTCTTCAAGCATGAACATCATCTGCTTCATATTCTTGATACTAGTCCAGACTCCGGACCATGGCACTTCAAAGATTGGATGTTAAGCATTGACAGATGGACTCGTAGACATTTTCCAGACTACTTGCAAACCATCACTTTTTGGGTGCAATTCTTTGACATTCCAGATGATTTCATAGATGAAGGAATGGTTCGAGAAATTGGACAATTATTGGGAACAGATGAAGATGTTCGATTGATAGAGCCTCGTACTGGTAAACCTGCTGAAGCATGGGCATGTATCCGAATGTCAATCTCTACAAAACTAATCTTTGCCCGTTACATTAATTTTGAACCCCCCAAAACCCCCAACTTTAATCAGGCTGAGATATGATAAATTAAGAAAATTTTGCTTCAATTGTGGTACTATTACACATGAAGATGCAATCTGTCCACAGCTAATTGAAGCAGAAGCCCCTGATTACATTTCTCTGGATCCTCAGCCTGCTCTTCAAGAAACTAACGCCAATGCTCTTATTCCAAAAGATGATATTCCAATTCGTGTTCAACCATCTGACCAAGTTAGTACCTCTGCTCAACCACAAGCTAGTAAGAAGGTTGAATAGGGTTTGAAGTGCAAATAAGATCACTGATGAAGTCTATTCAACACGTCTCAAGGTTGATCAATCTCTTATCAAGAGGAGGGTGGATATCCCTAAACCACCCCTTGATAGATGAGACTTTTGCACTGGAATTGTCAGGGCTTAGGGAACCCCCTGACAATTTGGCAACTTTTTGATATAAAACGAATACATAAGCCAGATATTATGTTATTATCAAAGACAATGAATAGGGAAGTTTGTGTGCAATCGGTTAAGAAAGAGTTAGGATATGAGTTCTGTTTTGTTCATCCTCCTGCAGGCAGAAGAGGAGGTATTGCAGTTTTTTGGAATTCAGAGGTGGATTTACAAGTTCCCAGTATATCCTCTCCTCATTGTAATACATTTTGGATCAGAGATCACAAGGTTTTCTACAAGTTGGTATATATTTATGGTCCACCACATCCTTTTAAAAGATCCAGACTTTGGGATTATCTTAGTAGACATGGAGGCTCTACAAGCAGTGGGGGGAATTGTAGCCTTTTCTTTGGAGATTTCAATGATCTCAGACTACCATCTGAGAAAATAGGTGGTCCTTGACGCATGGATATAACACTACTTCCTTTCAGGAGAATGCTCAGTAACCTTGGCTTACTAGATGTGAAAACCTATGGGGGAGATTACACTTGGTGTGGCAACCGTTATGGTTATACTATTCGTACAAAAATAGACAGAGCCTTAGCTATTGTTGATTGGCTAGACATGTTCCCTGGAGCCTCTGTTACTCTGTTAGATTGGGGTGCCTCGGATCATAGGCCTCTGTTGTTATACACTGGCTCCTTTAATTGGTCATCTCCTCCCATGTTCAGATATGATAATAGGTGGAAGTCAGATCCATCTTTAAGTCAAGAAGTACAAAATATTTGGCAGATCCAATGTCAGAATCTGCCACCAAACCAATTCTCACAATCTTTGAAGCTGCTCAGACAAGGTCTATCAAAATGGAAGAAGTCCCATTCAACTAACTATGGAACTCTAATCACTGAGCAAAAAAGACTTCTGCAAACAGCTTACAATGAGGAGAAAGTGGATTATGTATATGTTCATCATATCAAGGCTTCTTTAGCTAATGCTTATAAACAAAAAGAACTCTTTTACAAGACAAAGAGTAGGGTACATTGGCTGAGAGAAGGGGATAAAAACACAAGATACTTCCATTCCAAAATGAAGCAGAGACGGATACTTAACAGAATACTTAAGATTGAAGATGAAGATGGTACTTTACACCAAGACAAAGCACAGATCAAAAACATCTTTATCCAATATTTCCAGAACCTGTTTTCTTACTCAGGTGATATCAATCCTACTCACTTTGCACTCTTTGATAACTTTCAGCCAAGAGTAACTCAATTTATGAATGCAGACCTCACTAAAGCAGTCACTGATGCATAAATATGGGATGCCTTAAATCATATAGGAGAGGAGAATTCCCCTGGCCCAGATGGTCTTACTTTAGGATTCTTCAAGCAACACTGGCAAACAGTAGCACCAGCCACAACTGCCTTCATCCAAAAAAATTTCCAGAATGACATTCTTGATCCGGGTATTAACCACACTTTTATATGTCTTATCCCAAAGAAGCATAATCCTACAAACCCAAAATATTTTAGACCAATTAGTCTGGCCAATGTGGCTTACAAAATTATAACTAAGATTATGGCAAACAGGCTAAAACCTTTGCTCCACAAACTCATATCAGTTAATCAGTCTGCTTTTATTCCTGAGAGACTTCTTTCTGATAATGTACTGTTAGCCCATGAGCTGTTGCACTCTCTTACCACTAGAAAGAGAGTACACCATTTTATGGCTCTAAAGCTAGATATTACTAAAGACTTTGATAAGGTGAAGCGAGATGTTTTGGAGTTTATGTTAACAAAGATGGGATTTGCATATCAGTGGAGAAGATGAATTATGCTTTGTGTCTCATCTCCTACATTTTCAATTCTAATCAATGGGTCACCTACTGGTTTTTAATCACTCCACATCAAGGCATACGGCAAGGTGACCCTATTTCCCCATATTTATATCTTATTGTCTCAGAGGGCCTTTCATTTTTATGACAGCAATCAGTTGCTAGAAAATTACTTAATGGTTTTAATGCTAGTGCAAATGGTCCTGCGGTTTCTCACTTACTATTTGCAGATGATTGTCTGCTTTTTTGTAAGGAAAATATAAAAGAGTGTGCTCATCTTTTAGAGATCCTCAATTTTTATGGTTCCATGTGTAGTCAGCATGTGAACTACCAAAAATCTGCACTTACTCTGCCTCATAAATGTCTGATATCAGTCAAGAGTGAAATGCATACTCTTATGGGAATTAATAAAGTTGGAGGTTCGGGTACTTATTTAGGACTCCCTAAGTTGATAGGGAATAAAAGCAGGCTGTCTTTAAATCCATTGTACAAAGAGTCAGAGAAAAACTTGAAAGTTGGTCATCTAAACTATTAAGTCCTGCAAGAAAGGAGACAATGCTTAAAGCTGTGATTACTGCTCTTCCTTCTTACTCAATGACGTGCTTTCTCCTGCCAATGACTATTACAAAGCAAATCACTCAATTAATGAGGCAATTCTGGTGGAGTTCTAATCTTGACATATCCAAAATCAAATGGATATCCTGGGAAAAAATTACAAGATCAAAAAGGGCATGTGGCATTGGTTTTAGGGATTTCTCTTGTTTTAACATAGCACTGGTAGCCAAGCAGGGATGGAGGATTCTTACAAAGCCAACTACATTACTGGCACATGTACTCAAAGCAAAATATTTGCCTAATTCTTCCCCTTTGGATATAATGTTGCCCTCTAAACCTAGCCATGGTTGGAGAAGTATATTAAAAGGGATTCAATTCTTGAAAAGCATCTTCATTGGAATGTTGGTAATGGGTAAACAATCCGCATATGGAAAGATAGGTGGATTCCACAACATGAGTTTGTTTCAGCCCAACCACCAGCATCTGTCTATCCTCAGAATGCAACAGTGGATCTCTTGTTTGAAGATAATAACCATACTTGGAGTTTGGCAAAGATCCATCAATAGTTACGACCGAGTGATGCAGCCAATGTCCTGAAGCCGAGGCCCTCTATGTTTGGATTTAAAGACAAACCAATTTGGCCATATACAAGAATGGGGTTTACACTATAAGATCAGGCTACCATGCTCTATCAGAATCACTCAATGCCAACTCATTAGCTCAGCCAATCTTCCATCGCATCTGGAACTTATTTGTGCAACATAATCTCAAACTTATCTATGGAGAATGTCTAATAATGTTTTGGCATTTGGTTTTACAGAGAAGAGGCCTCCTTCATGATACAACATGTGATCTTTTTGGGGAGGAAGATGAATCAGTTCTCCATCTCTTTTTCTTATGACGTGTATCCAGGAAGATTTGGGAACTCACATCCCAGGAATTTGACTTTAACAGATTAAGCACAGATGTGCATCAATGTTTGGATTATGTTCTCACAACGCATTTTAATCTCACACCTTATTTGCTGTGGAGGATATTGAAGTTGAGAAATGATTTTTTGTTCACTGGCAGGCGAAGGAGTATCCCTGATGTGTTACATAATGCAATATACTCAAAACAGGAATGGGATTCTAGTAACTAAGAGCTGAGTCCGAGGACACATACTCTTAGTCCTCCCATTATTAAACAGCCTTCACTCAATATTAATGAATTCTCTTTGTGGACAGACGCTTCATGGATATCAGAATCAACTTCTATTGGAATTGGTTGGATATTGGAGCATCACGGAACTTTGTTGGTACAAGGATCATCAACCTTAGCCCCAACATCAAATCCATTCCAAGCTAAAGTCATTGCAATCTATTCATCTCTTAGTGTATGCTCAGGCTAGGCTATGGTGTACTACATGTGATCAACGACAATCTGTCCCTTATGAATCACCTACAATTACTGAAGCAATCTCATCACATGGGCAGCAAAGCAATTTTTTGGTGTAAAGATTCAACAAATCTTTTGTTAGATGTGTTACATCTAAGTTTATTATGTAATGTTCAGTCTTTTGTATACCAACCTAGAGCAAACAATATACATGCTCATAATATGGCAGTTAAGGCCCGTAGGGACAATGGTCATGCGGTTGTAAAATTCTTATGCTAATCTAATTTAAGTTCTGATGGCAAAAAAAAAAGATAATTAAATCAAAAATCTCATTGCCAAGCTTGAAGAACCCTAATACCCAAATCGCCAAAACCCCCTAGACTTTGTTTTTCACATGTTATTTTAAATCAATTTTAAATTTTGATTAAAATCGGGTTTGGTTTTAGATGGGTTTAGATAATGGGTTTAATTTAATCCAAAACATGATTTTTAATCGCCTTTTTAAGATCAGAATCACAATTTAGGCTTTTTAATCACTTTGGGGGTTTATTAAAGAGGTTGACTAATTTGGGAGGAGTCGGGTAACGAGCTGAATAAATTCAGGTATCAAAATCAAGAGCTTCACAGTTGGGGGAGGGGAGAATAGTTTAGATGTAATAAGCAAAGAACATTAGCAACCGCTCTATATTCTTCCTTTGTAGAAGAGCGAGCAACACATTTCTATTTCAGCTCTAATATCAGGTCTAGTAAACGACATATATTTTAACCTTCCAATTGTTGACCAGAATAGAGTCGGGTCTTGCATTGGAGAATCAGATCAAAGAGAAAGCTTTGGTGGTGATGCCAAAAGAGTAGATACAAGTTTTGCATCCATCATATTAACTCGCTGAAGTAAATCCATGATGTATCGTCGTTGATGAAGATACAAACCAGCCTTAGTGCGAGAGGGCTCAATTCCAAGGAATTAGTTGAGATTCTTTAGTTCTTTGATGGAGAACCTTATCACAAGTAAGTGTAATGTCTGGTTGACAAGATGTGTCATTTCTAGTAATAATGATGTCATCAACATAAATAATATATAAACAAGGCAGTTATGTCGATTAAGAATGATTAGAGAAGTGTCAACCATCAAGTTGATAGAACCTTATTGTAGCAAAAGATGATTGAGGGGCCGATTTTAAACCATAGAAAACCTTGTGCATTCTACATACATGACTGGGATGATCCAGATTTACAAATCTTGATGGCTAAGTTACATATACCTTTTCGAAAGAGAACCTTGTACGAAAACATTGTTTACATCAACATGTCTAAACCCCCAGTTTCTGATAATAGTAATATAAGTACAAGCTGAATTGTTGTTGAACTGATAATGGGCCTATAAGTCTCTGTAAAATCAATACCAGGTTGTTGCGTGTAACCTTGGATAAGGAGACATTCCTTATATCGCCGAATTGATCAATCAGACCCATATTTGATGGTGAAAATCCATCGACAACCAACAATATTCTAATTCGATGCTCACGAAATTAGAGAATAAGTTCAGTTCTGAACCAATGAATTGAATTATGAAGTACGACATCTCTCCAATTTGGGTCTGCAAGAGCTTGAGTGATAGTTTTTGGTATCGTTGGTGATAATTTTGGCGAGGTGGTGGTCGCCAAAGCATATCGAAAGTTTGGCTGAGTATTGATAAACTCATCAGATGTAGAAGACACGTGTGGGCCTTGGTGCAAGGTTGAAGTAGCATGCATAGTGGGTCGTTATGATTGGGTCTGTGGTTGGGCAGTTACTGTTGGACCCAAAGGAGATGGTAAGAGTTGGGCCGGTGACACAACGTGGGTCGTGTCTGGAAATTGTTATGCAAACATCCTGACCGACGAGAAAGTATTGTCGGTGTTTGATGAATTTTTAGAGGGACTAGACAAATTACCCGAGGCGGATGTTGTAACTGACGATTGTTAGCATAGGTGATGCAGTCTGTCCAACCGTTGTAGGTGAGGGAGACAATCTCGTAATCGAAGGCTAAGGAGTAGCATGAGTGGTCAAGTAGAGGCACAATTACCGGAAGAAAATGAGGAGAGTGAGAGATATTTATCGGAAATGAGGTAGAAGAGCCGAAGAGGCAAAATAAAGGGAAATAGAAAGGTATGGTCATCAAATATGACGTTTACATACAACGTTGATCGAGGCTCGAGTCTATGGGATTGGTATGGTCGGAGCGAAGGAAAGCACGGGCATCCAAAAACTTTCCCAACACAAGGCAAGGGTGAATGTGTATTTCAAGTCTACACAGTTTACACCATTATACATCCAGTGGTATATAAGGGATACAAATGAGCTAAAAAGAGTATAATGCTAAGTGATACTTTTCCTAATAGAAAAAGCACGGACGATTCAAAGATCAAAAGTCAAAAAATTTGGATTTGACCATTTTAGTACGCAATTCAAAGAAGCAAAAGATCTCAAATATTATAAAGCCGAAAATAGAGTTTTGCATATTTTGCTTTCTTACTTGCTAGTAAAGCAAACAGAAAATTGTCATAAAGATGACAAAAACAGTGTAAAATGAAAGCTAATTTATATTGAAATAGTATAAAATAGAAAGAAAAAGGCAGCCTCTGAATCTCCCTTATTCATACCAATGTCCCATATTTCCTCGACCAGACCAAACCCGAACCGACTCAAACAATTGCCATTTGGATTAAAACCAATACAAACGGCTTAAATCATAAAACATACGTAGAACGAAAGCTTTGGCGGTATTTCTTCTCAGTACCTGTAATTAACAGGCTTGTAAGGACCATCAATGGGTATGCTTACGTAGTCAGATTGGTCCTTGGTGAGCTTGGTGAGTCTAGCACCGAGCTTGCCCAAGTGAAGTGCAGCTACCTTCTCATCCAAGTGCTTCGGCAAAACATATACCTTCTTCTCATACTTACCACTTGACTTCTCATTCCAGAGCTCAAGCTGTGCAATCACCTGGTTGGTGAATGAGCATGACATCACAAAACTAGGATGTCCAGTTGCGCATCCCAAGTTCATCAAACGACCCTCGGCTAGAATAATGATGCCTGACTTAGTGTCAGGAAACACCCACCTATCAGTCTGTGGCTTGATGGTGATGCGTATCACACCAGGCAAGGTTTCAAGACCAAGCATGTCGATTTCATTGTCAAAATGACCAATGTTGCAAACTATGGCATTGTTCTTCATTTTCCTCATGTGGTCGACCATGATTATGTCTTTGTTTCCAGTGGTGGTTACAAAGATGTCAGCTTCTGAGAGTACATCTTCAAGGGTTAGAACTTGGAGGCCTTCCATGAGGGCTTGAAGAGCACAAATTGGATCAATCTCCGTCACTATGACACGGGCACCAGCGGTTTTCATGGCGGCAGCACAACCTTTGCCCACATCACCATAACCGCAGATAACAGCAACCTTTCCGGCGATCATGACATCAGTGGCTCTCATGAGACCGTCTGGGAGAGAGTGGCGACATCCGTACAAGTTGTCGAACTGGAAGCAATAAATTTATCAATAATCAAAACATAAGAAACACAATCATGGCATCAGCATTTGATTTTCTCCTTTTTCCATATAGGCCTAACCAAAACGCCGATCAGGGGAGTGAATGATGGAAAATACCTTGCTCTTTGTGACGGAATCATTGACGTTAATGGCAGGGAACAAGAGCGTTCCAGTCTCCTGCATCTGGTAGAGCCTCTTGACACCAGTGGTTGTTTCCTCAGAAACACCGACTAATCTCTGCCTCATCTTGTGGTACTTTTTGGGATCGACTTTAAGACCGTCTTTGATGATTGACAACACGATGTGGAACTCAGGATTGTCAGTGGAAGTTGGATCAGGAAACTGACCAGTCTTCTCGAAGATCTCCTCAGCCTTAACTCCTTCGTGGATGAGAAGAGTAGCGTCACCACCGTCGTCGACGATGAGATCAGGACCACCTCCGGGACCCCAATCAAGAGCTCGCTCCGTACACCACCAGTATTCCTGTAGAGTCTCCCCCTTCCAGGCGAACACAGCAGCGGAATCACGAGCGATTGCAGCGGCGGCGTGATCCTGAGTAGAGAAGATGTTGCAGGAGCACCATCTGACCTCAGCGCCAAGAGCTGTTAGGGTTTCAATGAGGACGGCGGTTTGGATCGTCATATGGAGAGATCCGGTGATTCTCGCACCTTTCAATGGCTGAGAAGGGCCGTATTCGGTAACGCAAGAGACGAGACCAGGCATTTCGACCTCCGCGAGCTCGATCTCGAGACGACCGAAATCTGCCTGAGACATGTCCTTGACCTTGTACTCACGGCCACTGGACGTCTTCTCCACAAGCAATGCCATTTTCGCAAAGTGGAGTTTCTTCGATCAGAGAGGTAAGTGTGCGAGGAGATATGAAATGTAGCGAGTGATCTTAAATAGATAAGTGCGACTGAGATCAACGGCTCAGATTTTGTTTAGAGAGTTTGGTGGATCTGGTAAAATAATTAGACTTTTCATCTTTTTTTAGACTTCCGAAAGAAAGACAAATCTTTTCTTCTTCTTTTTTTTTTCTTTTCAATATTCGGTTTTAAAATATATAGTAATTTCATAAAATATTATAAAAAAATATTCATATTTCAAAAAATACTACACACTCTCAATTATTCAAAAAAATATTAATTAAATATTTTTTCAAAGATATCATAAACACAAATAATTATATTTAAAAAAATTTAAAATTTAAATCTTTGGATTTGGGTTCACTAATTAAAATTTAAAATTTAGTTTTGAAGGGATTAAATTTTATTTTTAGAAGGGTTAGAAATTAGTTTAAGGTTTAGATTTGATATTTTAAAACTATTTTTTTTTTTTTCCTCAAAACGGCCATTCTATTACTCAAACTTGAGGTGATCTG